>VOPJ01007978.1:0-48396 GCA_014673585.1 Semibalanus balanoides
CATATTTTGCACCACAAGCGGCGTACATTGGACAACTTTCAGAGAAGTGAAACATTCCCTTTAATCTCGCATCTTACAAACTATGCTTCGACTTGAATAATGTTTATGCCAGAACAGTAAAAACTTGTTTGGTGGCGAAATCACAAAAAGTCGCGACTCATCAAATTTTGCTTATTCATTACGTCAATAAGTGATTCACACAAAACTTATTTTGTAAAAGTTACCTATATTTTTGCTTAAATTAGGAAATGCGTCATTTTTTGTCGACTTCAGGTGTTTTGGGGAGCTTTCCTCCTGCCCACCTTAAATACGCCAATGGGCAAGAAACGTTGGGGGAGGGGGGCAAGAGCACCTTTAGGGCGCCGAACTCAACATTGTGGGGTCCGAAATCCACAACCTTTAAAGGACATAAATCGACACCTATGTACAATTGAACGCTGATTTATTGTTGTCTGCCAGGGAAAATTGGGGGATAATTCCCCTTGGCTCAAGAACAGGGGACACGCCCCCCCCCCCCCCCAGTGTCGGAGCCTTCGTAAGAGGCTCCGGCACACATTCTGCGACATTCTGTCCGAAATCGCGCCCTTTTTGTTTGGCCAGGGCTATCGCGTATGGTATGGCTAAAATGCAGATTAATGACGTCATGTCTACCGACTCGTTATGCTCTGCACGTCAAGGTCTCACAAAATACAAAGCCATTAAATGATTTGGTTGGTTGCACGGCTGCATCAAAGCCATCGCTCCCGGTGTCGGCACTAAGGTGCACTTCTGCTTGCACCTCACGCGCAGAATCGCCCCTCGCGACACGCAAGCTGAGCACTGCGCGCCGCCGACCCGGCTTACTGAGCTTTGTATTTTGACAATTGCGTGCACCATATTTGTCAAACGTAGCCTCTGACCGGGACTGGGTGCCGGCACGGCACGGCTCGGCCGACTTCGAGTCTGTACACCATGTGACGTCAGGTCAGAGTCCACAGCGCGGTCGCCGCTGGCCGGTCAAGGTCAGGTCATGACCGGCGGCGGTCGCGCTGTGGCCTCTGACGTCACATCGTGTACATACTCGAAGTTATCCGAGCCGGGCCAGCACCCAGTCCCGGTCAGAGGCTACGTTTGGCAAATATGGTGCATACAACTGTTCAACAGTACCATTTGTATAGCGATTGGAGCCTGTAGGTGGCTGGAAATTCGTCACGATCTCCTTGAATAGCTGGTGTAGTGGACAAAGCGAGGGTTTTCAACATGCGTAGCACCGTTTGTCCGTGACTGGCCGAGAGCCCGCTCCGTAAGCCGGGTCGGCGGCGCGCAGTGCTCGGCTCGCGTGTCGCGAGAGGCGATTCTGCGCGTGAAGAACAAGCGGAAGTGCACCTTAGTGCCAACACCGAAAGCGCTTGGTTTTGATGCAGCCATTCAACCAATCAAACCATCTAATGACTTTGCATTTTGTGAGACCTTGACGCGTAGAGCATGACGAATCGGTAGACATGTCATTATTCTGCATTTTAGCCATGCCATACGCGATAGCCCTGGCCAAACAAAAAGAGCGCGATCTCGCACAAAATGTCGATTAAAAAATGTACTCGACAGATTAAAAAAAGCTTCGCCGGATTCAGCGTGAGCTCAGCTTTCGGATGGTGCATCTCCCGTAGTTTGAGCCCTCCGACCCCTACTAACGAACCGTGACTGGGTTAGAGCATTGTGTTTTAGGCTGCTGCTGAGTCAACATGCAATGGAACAAATCCTTTATATGCAATGATTGAAAGATGTATAATTTAATATTTATGCACCAAACGAGCTATGGAACAATACTTTATCATCCTTTCATGGCTGCATTGTTTCAAAATAATTTATGCTTATTAACAAGATTATGGTACTGTAGTGTTTTGCTAATAACATGTTCTGTTTTGCCAGATAGGTACCAGCAATTGACGTCATCAAATTATTCACCATGCTCGCCTCCCGAATCGCTGGCAGTTTGTGGGCTCAGCCTCTGAGACAGGTAAGTGGAATAAACCCATGTTTTCAGTATTCACAGACGGCAAACATTGGAAACTGTGTCTTCTCTCCATTTTGATATGCAAATGCTGAAACAATATACCAATGTAAACATCTGTTGTTCTTAGACGTTAGTCTTGTGATTAACCTGGAGTTGTGGGTGATAGTAAATAAAGCTAACAGTAGATGCAGTATTTCCACTAAAAATAAATGCACTCAATGTACTTTGATCTCTAATAGATATTTGACATTCTCATTTGTGCACTCATTTTCATGTATATTTGGGATGCAGTATGCGTGCAGTTGTGTTGAGTCCGTGTTGCGAAGTTGTGCTGCTCAATGTTAGATTTACTAGCAAATGCAATAAGCTAATGGGTCACAATGTCCCGTGCCAGCAAACGATGCAGTTGGTGTGCGAGTTTTCGCGTGTCTAGATCAGGCCCTGCCATCAGTTTGTGAATGTGTGTGCGTTCGGGTGTGGCGCCTCGCGTTGGCGAATTATAGAGAGGACTCGTTCGGCCATCACCCACGAGCCACTCATTTCGGTCGAGAAGTATTGTATCTCCTTGTTAAGATGGACGATGCTAATTTGTACTGCAGCAACTGTGTTTAGCTGATTGGTTTCTTATTTACAAACGATCTGTAATGTGAACGGCAGACAATTTGGGGCCCTAATGTTAGGCGATAACTTTTGACGGAACTAAATGGCAGGAGCGAGTTTATTGCAATGGATATTTCAAACTCTGCACTAATTTGTATGATTAAGGTCGGTTAATGTGAAACAGAAATTTAGGGCACTTGCCATTCACTCGTAATGTTAAAACTTTCGCAGGGCATTAAATCCAATGTCCTAAGATTCCATTTTAGCTTGGGTGTCAGAGTGGAAAATTTGAGACCGAAAACAAAACACGAGAGGGGAAAATTATGTAGAAAATGGTACAATATTGATTTCTAACGTGTTTGATGATTATTTTTGCCGTGATAAATAAGAATAAGTACAAAGGGATGATCATCGGCTGAGACCCCAGCCAACGCTGGGTTAACCCGGCATTTAGCATTGATTTCTGTTTTGAATATGAAAAGCAGTAGATTTCATTGAAATCGTGTAATTGTAGTCAATACTTATTTATTTCGGAATCAATATCACAATTCATAATTTGGGAGTGGAAAATTCACTCCTTAAATGGAAGATGAGAGTGGAAAATTGTTCACAGTTGGGTGTCACTTCCAACCGAAATCGACAAATTTTGGGACACTGATGAAATCGGTCGGTAGAGATTATCGTGAAAGTGTGGAGCAGTGCTCTGACATTAGCTCCGTCCTGGCTGACCTTGAACCGGCGCTGCCGACCTGTGACCGGTCAGTTGCGAGTGGTGGGCGGAGTCGAGGGCGGGACTGCAGAGCGACCAGGCCGGTTAGACTGTGGGCCTGTTCCCGTCGCACCTCTAACCTCCTCAGAGTTGCTCCCACTTGGTCCAGTCGTATTCTCTAACACAGAGCAGTTGCAGTTGGAGCAACTTAGAGAAGGTTAGAGGCGGTTAGAGGCGCGACTGGAACAGGCCCTATATCCGAGCTCGGTATCATCATTAACATTACGAGTGATTGGAAAGTACACCAAATTTTCGTTTGACACTAACCAACCTTCATAATATAAATTCGCGCAGTGCCTGAAACGCACATTGCTTGAAACTCGGTCGTGTCAATTGATACATTTTAAAGTTCTCGCCGATATTTAGGTTTCCAGGTGGTCTCCCGTTCATAGTAAGTAGACGCTATGTAAGCATGCCCCGGTTATTTGGCTGCTACCTAAAGTAATGCAGCCAGCCTACTGAACGCAGAGGACGCCAGTGCCGCACCCAAATGCCGACTGCGTGTCTGACTGTCTGTCTGTCGATCTGTCTGTCGATCCGTCTGTCTGTCCTGTCGCCAGCTCGCCTCTTGGAAAGCACCGGACTTTGGATATGGGGACTTTGTGGACGACTCACTGGTAGTTATTATCATGGCTACGGATAGAATTTAGAACGGGCTGTGAGCAAAATGTTTTATTTTTGCACCTGCGGTAGAGATTCGGCTACAATTTGTGTTTGCTTTATGTGAGGCGCTCTAGTATGCTTATTTTGGTGGCTGCATTACGTCGTAATCTGTCTTAAATGATTTGATAAGGTGGTGTGTGCAAATAATGCCTTTCAAGATTTGTTTTCGTATTTCACATTTTTTCCTTGTAACTATGCCAAGTTATGTTACAAATTGTCCCAAAATTCTGTACAATTTCCGATGAGATGGTTGGGCTAGCTTTTCCCAGTTACGTTTATGTCATCATATTGGTTTGAAAGATACCAAGATCATGATCAGCAGCTAAGAAACAGATCACCATTTGTCGTATTCGCTGGCGGAACTGCAGAAGAAGCTGGTTTGAGGAGGGTCAAAATTAAATTCCATGAAATGATATGATATCATTACAAATATAGCATCAAATCGCACTCCGTTGGGTAATAAGAACTGGTAAGCAAATAATTGTCATATTAGTTAAAGGTCCTTATATTGCCTGTAAAATCAATGAATGTGTTTATTGGCTGCCAATTCCAGTCGCTTTGTCGCCGAGTCGATGCGCCTTTAAACCCAAGTAAGCAAACAAGTTGTTTATGTGTGTGTGTGGGGGGGGGCAGTTGCCCCTGCTACACCACATTTATCGCGTATCTTGTATAATTGATCGTGTATCTTTTCTATCGTGCCTTTCTCGTGAATGATAAGCGTGGTAAGCGCGAAACGGGCGTCAGTCGTAAGGTGGGTCAAGTTACAAGTAACAACATTTTTTTTTCCGGAAACTGGAACTATAACAAAAATAAAGATAGCCGTGCCCCCACGTTTACTGACTTCGTAAATAAATTTATGTTCGAAAATCACGTGATGCCTATACAATTATAGGCATCACGTTATACAACTATACAAATACAATGCCTATACTATACAAATGCAGTCGTGAAATTCGGAAACAGATTGTCATCCATGCATATCTGTTGGAATATTACCGGAGCATTTGCTGTAGTTAAAGCTTTCCCCTTAGCCTTTACATTTCTGATGTGTCTCTTTTCTACTGCCGATACTGACACTCTACTCAGTATTGAATTCAATGCGGAGTAGAGTGTCTGTAGAAGAGAATAGACGCATCAGAAAGCTAGAGCCTAAGTAGAAAGCTTTAATTAGAGCAAATGATGTGTTAATATTCAGCCAGATCTGCCTATACAGTGGTACGATGTTTTAACTGTGTTGACCATCACTGAATAAGTGATACAAGGTTGCGAAAGATGAAAGCATCTTGAAATTCACGAAAGAAAACTCTGAATGTTTCAAGTAGAAGCAGATGAATCGGAACGTTTCTATAGTATTTTCTTCGGAACCTTTTAATTTTGACCTAATTGGTCTGACCTTGACCTAAGCTGAAGAGTTGACATGGTCTGACGCTCATATTTTCACATACCAATGATAAGTGTTCTATCAGATATAACTCACAAAACCTGATGAAAGGGGTGTTCAAATACCCGGACACTATGTAATAATCATTTACACCTGAGTCAGGATGTAATCCTTGTGTTCCCCAGTGTGCATCTCGAAAATGAAAACAACTATATAGACACACTGCTTCCCTCGCTGAGCACACTGCACTGCCGCAATGCACAATGGATGTCAGAAGCTTGACTTTGACGTGCCTTATTTTGTTTTGTTGGTGACAGACTGTGTTGTTTGCATGCGGCACGCAACTGCTGTCTGGTCTTATTCCACGCCGCGAATGGTCCGTGAATGAGAACGTGAAGTTATTTTTGGGTATGGTCCCAAGTTATGTGATATCTGCACCGAGCTCATTTGCGTTCTGAATGAGATGTGAGTGATGTATGTATATGTGAAGTTGCATAGTGCATTGCCCAAGAGACAAATCGAGCGTTGTTTCCTGTAAGTTGTCGGGCTTCGGCTTCGTTTCATGGCGCATGTTTGTGCTGATTGTGTTCCTAGGTCATTTTCCCTGGCAACCGAACATGACGCTGATCATATTATGCTGTTAGGAGTGGAAGCACGCTTGTTTATATGGTCAACGTGTACTCTGTTTGGTGTCTGTAGGTATCGTGTGTACGTCATCATGTTGCTAGGCCTCGTACGGAACGGCCTGGATTTCGGCACAGCTGTTGGTGCGTGTGTGTGTGTGTTGCGAGGCCGCAGTGTGGCCAAATTAAGAGAGTTCGGGGGAGGGATGCCAAAATTATGCAGTGTTCCGAGATGAGATGTCATGAAATGTGGGGTGTCCAGCTAAAACACTATACAATTATAGCATAATTATCATGTTTTTAGAGCCAGACACCTCCTACATCTCAAGATATGTGATCAAACAAGTAATTCTGGCATTCTTCATTCCTCCTTAATCTGTGAATTTGGCCACACTGTGCAGCAGCGAGGGAGGGGAGGGTTAGCCAGTGGTGATGGTGACACACTGCTGGTGCTGCTTCTGTTCCAGAAGCTGGTCTCTCCTCTGGTCACCGGCACCAAGAGTCTCAGCACCGAGCACACGTTCGAGACCAGGGTAAGGCGAACTCGAACCGGACTGCGCTCTCTTATTTCGGTAGCGTATTTTGGCGATCGCGACCCGAACAAAAACATTGCATGTGCTTGTAATATAAAGGTCAAACAAGGAAGCGCTCATAGAATTATCTGTATTGGCATTAGGTAAGACATACAGATGGCATTAGGTAAAACATAAGAGCCACTATTAACTTTTCCTCGGGTTATTATGATATTGATATAGTTTTCGGAGTTATCAAAGTAATTATTACTTTATATATTACAGAGGGATTATTACTTAATAGATTATCAGATCACGGCCTAAGGCCGTGTTCTGATCGTCCGCATTATTTGCGGGAATCCCTGGAATCATCGGCGGACATTTGGAATGCACTACTCTACCGCAGTTCGGCAATGTACTTACACATTTATATTCCTCTGAACTCATTGCTTCGGGAAACGGTGGAAAACACTTTTCTACCGATTCCCTGGAATCCCCGCGGGAATCGACCTTCAGAACACGCCCTAAGTCTCGACAGTTCCACTGGAGGCAGTCACAATCATTGACCGAGAGTGAAGTATTTCTTGTCTGGTGATGTAAAACAAAGAATTGACATGGATCGAGCCCGACACATACAAAACGTATAGCAGGACGTGTCGGTCGCTCCTGATTTGTGTTAGTTCCAGTACGCTGTGTGGCTTGGGGTGAATCAGTTGGACTTTGGCAGTGTGGCCGTCACGGGCCGGCCGCGTGCCGCTCTCCTGCCGTGCGCCGGTCTCTATGGACCGAGCCCAGACGAGCCGTAGTCTGCGGCGCGGGCGGGCCTGTTACTGCCGGCCTGACTGCTGACGCGCCATATCACGGGCGGCGACTGCCCAGGGGCCGGGCAGCGCTGGCCGTGGTGCTGGTCTCCACTGTGGGTGGTCCGAGAGGTGTCAGCAGTTTGAGGGGAGGAAGCTGAGAGATGGACTCTGTCGGAGTTGCAAACGTGGCTGTTTACTTGCTACCTGTGCATAGGTCTTTGATGTCGGAGTGGGCGTTTTTTTCCAGCGCGCGACGTGACTGTGGGTATGACATGTTTGAGGTGGTCTTCAGTGCACAAATCTCCTCCTTCGAGACAGGGCACTGGGTGGAGGTGACGGAGTGATCCGAGTACCCACAGCTCAGACATTTGACGGGTGCGGAGCAGAGAGATGCGTCATACGGCGCCGAACCGCTTGTGTTGCACCGAGCCTCCTGCTTACAGAATCTGACGCTGTGACCGAATCTGTGACACTTGTAGCAGCGCAGAGGGTTCGGCACGTAGACGCGTACGTTATATTTGAGATATCCGGCGAGCAGTGCAGGCGGCAGGGTGGCTGTCTGGAAAGTGAGGACGAGGAGGCTGGTGTCACCCCTCTGTCCGTCACGTGAGGACGAGGAGGCTGGTGTCACGCCTCTGTCCGTCACGTGAGGACGAGAAGGCTGGTGTCACGCCTCTGTCCGTCACGTGAGGACGAGGAGGCTGGTGTCACGCCTCTGTCCGTCACGTGAGGACGGGGAGGCTGGTGTCACGCCTCTGTCCGTCACGTGAGGACGAGAAGGCTGGTGTCACGCCTCTGTCCGTCACGGAATGCCGTCGCGCGCCGTACGTGCGACACGCCTTCAGGACGGAGACTCTCGAGTATGTCATCATCGGACGTAAACCTCGTCTCCAGGGTAACGAATGATGCAGCCGGCAGCGAGACGGTGACCGCCTTCTCACAGAACTTGGCACACCGTAACATTGTTTTCGCGCCAGTCTCGGTCTTGACAATGAGTGTGCCGTGTGCCGGAGTTTTGATCTGGAGAGAGGATGAGCCGCAGATGCCGCAGATGAGTTGTTTGGTGGGCCAAAACACGTTTATTTTCGGAACGAGACGTTGCTGTCCGTGAGCTTGATCATCAGAAACGAGCCAAATGAATACAGGCACTGTTCAGAAGCCGGAGTAGTGGTGAGGGGTTTGTCCGCCCCTGTAGCTCAGTCCGCCCCTGTAGCTCAGTGGGAGAGCGCTGGTCTTCTGACCTATCCCGGTAGTGGCAGTCCAGGTTCGAGTCGCTTCGGCGCTCGCTATTTGCTCCTGACTGGGATGGCCTGCGGCCGGTGGCAGCGGGCGCATTCAGGGGCCCTGATCGTTCTGTCAAAAGCGCAAGCGCAAGCTTCCATAAAGCCTATGGCCCTGCTGACGTAGGCCGCAAGCGCAAACGCAAGCTTCCATAGAGCCTTTGTTAAGAAGACTGATGGGCGGATGGCAGGGCCGTGCTACCATTAGGTGCTATGGTGCTTGCGCTTGCGCTTTTGACACAGCGATCAGGGCCATGGTAGCACGGCTCTGCCATCAGTTTTCTTAAGCATAGGCTCTATGGAAGCTTGCGCTTGCGCTTTTGACAGAACGATCAGGGCCAAGGCCAGTTGACGTCAGCGAGCGGGGCGGACCGTGTCCGGGTATGTCGGGCACGTAAAACATTCGTCTCTAAATTCTGTCAGCCAACAGGAATTGCGCGATCGGGTGGTGAGGTCAGGACCAGCGCAACAAGCTTGCATTAAGATTGCGCGGTTTGCTGACCTCGGAAAACCAATCCATACAATACATTCGGACGAAAACGGTTTATAAAAAGGTGCTCCAAGTGTCAGTGTTCACGTGGGACTATAGTCAGAAGATCGAAGCCGGGTTGGCACCGGAGCCCGAGGTCGGGGTACAGACGCCCAGAGTCAGTGTCGTTAGTACTCGAAAAGGTCAGGGTTAGAGCCGCCGGGGTCCAAGGTCATGGCCGAACGCGAAGGTATCAGAGCCGGTGAGGGGGGGAGTCTGGGACGAGCGAGGATCAGTGGCCGTGGAGTCTGAGTTCATAGGGAGATCAGAAGAGTTGATCGGGTTCAAGTCCGAGACCGAGACATCTTTGTGGCGCGTATTCCCCACCATGGGAAAAGCTGATGTAACGGAGCCAGAATCAAGCAAACGTATCGGGAGTAAAAACCTATCGAGAAAAAAAAACGCAACGACAACGATGCAAAAGCGAGCCAAAAGCGTGAAAATCGACCCATGCATCGAAGGGTACGTTGCGACTGAGTCTGTGTACGGGGATTAAGGGGTATTGGCATTGTTACGAAGGTTGTCTCATTATTTTGTGTACGGCAATCAAGTGTGAATTTACTCGATGAATAGTTTAGCGTTGATGGCGGCAGTAACCAGATGCTCAGTAACCGTACCAGATATGTCTGTTTTCGTCCCAGTTGTAGTGAAGTCTCATCTAGTTACATAGTTCGACTTTTCCTGTTCGAATTTACCATCCTCTCTTGAATCAATGAACGGCCGCTATTGCCCTGCATAGCGGCTGACAGGGTAAGCTGTAGTTGCGCCGTCTCTCAGTAGATGTCTCTGCTCGCAGCCGAGCCTGATGCACCGCGCCGAGACGGAGCCGTCTGCGAACGTGACGGTGACGCGTGACGAAGCGCTGAAGCTGTACCGTCGCATGCAGACCATCCGACGCATGGAGACGGCCGCCGGCAACCTCTACAAGGAGAAGGCCATCCGCGGCTTCTGCCATCTCTACTCGGGTCAGGTGAGGGCATACGCGGCTTCTGCCATCTCTACTCGGGTCAGGTGAGGGCAGACGCGGCTTCTGCCACCTCTACTCGGGATAGGTGAGGGCAGACGCGGCTTCTGCCACCTCTACTCGGGATAGGTGGGGGCAGACGCGCGGTTTTTAGTCCGGTGATACTCGTTAATGTTAAGACACGATCACGCTGAGCTGTACCATCTGAGTTGCAATCATGTGTCCGGCATTTAGGTGTTAACCGAGGGACGATTTTCTTTCCCCTGTAACACTATTGATCGACTGATGATTGGTCGATTCTCGATGTGCTCACTAGGCTGCACTGCTCCCAGCCCTACTGCTGTCTGGTCTGACACCGTCTCACTACGTCTGGCGCCGCCGTGTCTGACGCCGTCTCTCCACCCCTGTCTGTTCTGTGTGATGTGCAGGAGGCCAACTGTGTGGGCATGAAGGCAGCCTTGATCGAAGGAGACTCGGTCATCACCGCCTACCGCTGCCACGGCTGGACCTACGAGATGGGCGTCGCGCCGAGGGAGGTGCGTACGCACGGCAGGAGGACTGCGGTGTTATCAGGACTCAATGTACACAGCAGTGAAATTAGATGAGTTTTAGAAACTAAAAAGGGAAGATACATAATGGACCGACTGTACCTACGTTTAGCCTGACTGCGTTCTGTGACTGACCTGTGTCCGCCGCTGTGGACTGACCTGTGGACTGACCTGTGACCGCTGTGCGCTCTCAGGTGCTGGCTGAGCTGACCGGCAAGGTGACCGGCTGCGCCCGCGGCAAGGGAGGCTCAATGCACATGTACGCGCCCAACTTCTACGGAGGAAACGGCATCGTCGGCGCTCAGGTACGACCTCCTGACGAGTGCTGGGTGGAACCGTAAGTTGAACTGAGTCGGGCTCTGTTCTATGAGGCCCTGAACAGGGCGCTGTCGAGCGGGACCTGGAGACATGCCGAATGCTGAGAGGGTTGGAATGGGCGGCATGTGACCTTAGTTGTCGGCCCGCCCTTAAACCACAATCATCATCATCATCAGAGGAATGGACAGTGAGCTGGCAATAAACTAGGGCAGACGACAGCTGACTATGGCATTAGTGCGGCTGCTGGACGCTGTGTGGTGTCAAGAGTGTAATGGGACCGATCTTCACCGCGCATGTGTTGGGCTGCGTAACTGGCGATAAGTTTCTGTCATGTGCGTATCCGACTGCTGGGGATCCGCTAGTCAGTGGTTATGTGCGAGCTTCCATGTGTGTCTGTGATGGTAGTGAGCGTGGCGTTAGTGTATGATTGATGTTTCGTCTGAGTCTGTTGAGCTCTGACGTCACTCGTCGTTCGGCAGTGCCCCATGGGAGCCGGCATCGCGCTGGCCCACAAGTACAACAAGACGGGCAATGTGTGCCTCACCCTGTACGGAGACGGAGCCGCTAACCAGGTGAGGCTGGCCGTCCGACTCGGAAGGAACGCATCACGAGACCTGACTGCGAGAGAGGCTGGTGTACTTTTCAATTCATTCTGAAGCTCAGCACGCACAATGCATTTGGTCACTGAATATTCTGCTCCCGCCTGCCGCCGGTCTGTGCAATATTTCAGTGACCAAGTATCTTCAACGTATTTGCATGCATCACATTCCATAATTATACATTTAGGATAATCGTTTCGTGTATTTCTTTGTGTGTGTGTGTGTGTGTGTGTGTGTGTGTGTGTGTGTGTCGCCTCCGCTAAGGCAGTCCATACGAAGGGGCTAACCCCGATGTCGTCGAACCTGACTGCCGCCCTCTTCGTGTGTCATAGCTGTGGCTCCCTGACGTCCTGTCCTGGACTGACGTGCTTCGTATGACCTCCCGCCGCCTGACCGCCATCCCTGTGTCGCCCCCACCACGGGCCAAACAGCGGGCCACGTAGTTCCCGCGACTGTCTGACTGCCGTGACCCGTCCCCTCCCACCATCGTAACCTGCACGGGACCTCCCACCGTCTGACGGCCGCCTCTGTTCTGCCGCCTGTTCACAGGGCCAGTTGTTCGAGGCCATGAACATGGCCGCGCTCTGGGACCTGCCCGTCATCTTCATCTGCGAGAACAACCACTACGGCATGGGCACGGCCACGTCGCGCTCCGCGCACAACACGGACTACTACACCCGCGGCGACCTCATCCAGGGCATCAAGGTGGGCAGCATGATGTTCCGCCACTGCAGCAGCTGCTGCTTCGGAACGGACTGCACTGTCCGACCTGCCGGCTGGCTGGTCTCAACAGGATTCGCATATATAAGCCATGCGTGTTGTATGTGTATTTTGCAGGGGCGTAAAATAACCGCACTGCGGCTGTGGCGCCCTTCAACCCCAAATAATCATCACGGGAGCGTTTTGCCTTGGGTTGAATCCTATTCCTGTCGGGGGAGGGCGAATCGCCCCCCCCCCCCGAGGTTTTTCGTGTGCTGCACATTTATTATTGAAGCTAAGGTCTTCTAACTTTCTAACTCTTTCTAACTTTGCATTGCGCATCTGATGTTTTTTTAAGCTGCTCATAAGCGGCTCCAGGAGCACTTTTTGGGAGGCATGTTCGGGCATTTTGATACCAAAGGTTTGCATGGTTTAAAGGGAGTGTGCCTACTCACATTGGTCATGTGGAGTTGCTGACACTAGTCTGTAGAACATATTTTTCTGAATAGCCATGTACTTCATTTTCCCAAGAATAACTAAGACTGAGATAGTCCCTCAACCTATTCTCAGGTAACATACTAGCTCAATGTGCATTTAATTTATCGATAGTTGCATCAAAGCCTGCCAGAGAGCTTTTCGCTCCACCTCAACGATACCACACATAGGAAAAAAGTAACTAGCATTGGATAATGATGGTATAGAAATAGACTCACAATATGCAATGATTGACACGCCTTAATGTATTGGCATAGGCAAAGCCAAAAAAAATTACAAATCGGCAATCCCTGTCATCGCAAGGTTTAAATTACATAATGCTTAGTTCCAAAATGCTTAGTGCCTCTGTAGCCAGTAGTGTACCCAGTGCAAACAAGTCTCGACAGTGAGAAAACAGATTTGCTACTGAAGACTAAGAAAATTCAATTCAATCAAGCAAAAAAAAGAAGCAATAAATATCAAGATTTTGAATTTTTGCTATATTTATTTTTAACGTAACATCAAGACGTGAGCCGATGCAAAGGCCTATCACACCTCATACTTCATACTTCATACTAGAAGCATTGCTCTTAAATTACAACGCTAGCATATATTGCTAACTCTGGCCAATAGAAAACAACTCGTGAGCACTGATAACAGCTGCCGAACAGATTCTCGATCACTGTAAACAAACCTATTACATTAGCTCATAAAGGTTTGTTTATCGTCTTTTATGGCGCCATATATAATGGTAACATTCTTCGTTCTAGCTTGTCTGATAGCTGTACCGATACGTTATGAAGTATCTTTGAAACAAAACAAATGCAAAACAGAATACATAAGTCACAAATTATCAACATAAGGGGCTCCCAGACGTGAAGTTTTATCCGTAACACCCATAAATCAAAGCAATGCTTCTTACCGTAATAAAAATATATTTGACATTTCAAAAGAGTAGGCACACTCCCTTTAACAGATAGAGGGTTTATTTTTCTGAAAATGCAAGCAAAAAGGGGTACCTGTAGACAATTGCAAGGGCTTTCAAATGGCTGTTTCTAATTGTCAAAATTGTGATTAAAAAATTCGAAATTTTGAAAAATGATTTACATGTATATAACATTTAAGTTTTTGTCTTGGGCGGCATGTGACCTTCGCTGTCGGTCCGCCCTAAAACCCCAATCATCATCATAAGTTTTTGTCTCTAAAAATAACAAAAATCACTGACACGTCCCTGATATATTATACCAGTATATGTACACACTACACACTAACAAAATCGAGTCGATATCTTGATAACTGATAAGTTATATCCCGAACACTGCCGGAAGTTCGTGCTAAAGAGTGCCCAGTCACCATTTCCGAGTCACCTCAAGGTCATCAGCGGTTACAACATTTTTGGCAATAACTCTTGACATGAGATAGATATTAGATAGAGAGCTGAAACTGGTATCAATGTGTTTGTTTCGGCTATACGCGTCTTCAAATATGCAACATGACCTACTTTGGCCACCTTGACCTGGACCTGAGGTGAAATTTTCAAATTTGCATGGGTAAACATTTATTTATTACATATTAAATTAAACTTATTACATATTAATATTTATTTTTAGAAATATTTATTACATATTAAACAACATCATGAGTAAACATTTATTCACAACGTTTTTGTAAAAAAAAAAACACACTTTTGAACTTTGATGACCCGTGGAACCCTAACGAGTGACCTAAGCAATCTGACGAAACACGGTCGAAAGAGTTTTCGATTGCTTTTTCGGTTTCTTCCTAGCTATAATGGTTTTGGAGATAATGCGTAATGTCTATATAAAAGTTAAGATCATGGAAATTTCGGTACATTTGACCTCGTTAGACCTTGAAGATATTAACCCAAGATCACACAAATTACACAAAAGAGAGTTATCTGTGGGACATACCTACCCACCAAATTTCGTTGTTGTAGTTCTCATATGAGCCGAGATCTCAGGGGGGCCGAATCGTCCCCCCCCCCGGACAGATTTAGCGTAAAAAAGCCGGATAGAAATAGGGTTGCGGGACCGTAGCAGTGTAGGTACTCGGTCTCTATGTGTTACATGAGACAGGGGGCAGTTGGCACCGTGTGCTGGTGATCTGTAGACTGTCGGGATCACTGGCTGATGCCGGCTTCCGAGTCGGCCGTGCGGGTTCCTATAACAGGCTGTTCTCTGGCCACAGGTGGACGGTATGGATGTGCTGGCCGTGAGGGAGGCCACCCGCTGGGCTGCCGAGCAGTGCCGCAACGGAAACGGACCCATCGTCATGGAAACCGAGACGTACAGGTAATGAACGCGTCGTCATGGAAACCGAGACGTACAGGTAACGGACCCATCGTCATGGAAACCGAGACATACAGGTAACGGACCCGTCGTCATGGAAACCGAGACATACAGGTAATGAACGCGTCGTCATGGAAAGCGAGCCGAGACGTACAGGTAATGAACGCGTCGTCATGGAAACCGAGACGTACAGGTAACGGACCCGTCGTCGTGGAAACCAAGACTTGCAGGTAACGGTCGCGTCGTCATGGAAACCAAGACGTGCAGGTAACGGACGCGTCGTCATGGAAACCACGATATGCTGACAGCCAGAGGTTTTGGCCGAAGACCATTTTCGTGTTTAAAAATACGCGGCGTCTTTTGACACACTTCTGTTTATACGAAGTCAAAGTTCCAAAGCACAATCAAGCCGCGAAACGCAACCTGTCCCTGCTTGTTTGGAATGTTGAATCCAACCCTGCAACTAATTTGTCACTGATCTTTCTGTGTCGAGGTGTGCTACATGCCGCCGGTAGGGACTAGTCGTACCGGGTGTGTTGTGCTGCTGGGGTATTGCTGAGCAGGTTTGTCTCGTCTGCAGGTACTCGGGCCACTCGATGTCTGATCCGGGCACCTCGTACCGCACCCGGGCCGAGATCCAGGAGGTGCGCCAGAACCGCGACCCGATCACCTCGTTCCGGGACAAGATGCTCACCGCCGAACTGGCCACCGGTGACGAACTCAAGGTCAGACTAGCCGGGGATCAACGTTTGTCCAGACGGTGTTCATTGCACTGCGACCCCAGTGTCCTGATGATCCCGGTGTGTCATCCAGACTGGGCCCGTGCTGAAGCCCGACCTCATCGTGCCATATTGGAAAGTTCATGACAGCGTTTTCGGTACCATGTCTGTTGACTGGTTATTGCGGTAGCTCAGCCCCCAATACTGTGTTCCGGGGCACCTATCTTTACTTTCGAATGACACTCACTATAATCAATCATCACCCTGGATGACCATTGACAAGATGATTTTCGGTGTCTCTGAGTGCGTCAACTACGAAGGCTATATCGCTCATTGACATGATGAATGTGCCGTATTACAAAGTTTCCGCAGTGAATTCGAACGAACATTCCTACCAAATTTGGCCAGCCAGTCCACCCTAACCGATCCCCCACCCCCGGCCGTCCACAGGAGATGGACTTGGAGATCCGGAAGGAGATCGACGAGGCCGTGCTGGCGGCCAAGGCGGACCCCGAGATTGGCCTCGAGCATCTGTCGTACGACATCTGGAGTGACGACCTGGGTCACGACATGGTGCGCGGCGTGTCGCCGTACGTCCAGCTGCCGCACAAGGTCACCGGCCGGGCCGTCAACCGGAAGTGAATCACTTCCGATCGGAAGTTAGGGCATCCGGACCGGAAATGAGACACGTCCGAACCGGACGTGAATCTAGTCTGAACCGGAAGTGTCTCGCGTAAGGACCGTATGTGAATCTCGCGTCTGAACCGGACGTGAATCATGTCTGAACCGGATGTGAATCACGTCTGAACCGGGAGTGACTTGCGTACGGACCGGAAGTGAGTCGCATCCGGACCGAAAGTGGACGAGGTATCGGCGAGTAGTGCATGATTCGGCCGGCACAGATGGAGAGTGCAATCGTCAGGATGACTGTTCTTGTCAGAGGGAGGACCGCGCCGGTCCCGTATTGGCGGAGCCGGCGATGACGTGGAACAGGTCAGCCGGTCTGACCTCGAGGTAGAGTTGAGCGGAGTGACGCGCCTCTGTGTGTGTGATCAGCTGCTGTCGGCGCCGGGACGGTTCGGAGGTTCGGAAGGAGGCGAAGGCGTGACAATAATACGGTGTCGAGAGCGCAGCGCTCGCCCACCGGTGTGTGGTGTGAACCAACTGTTGATGGGTTCCGGGTAGGATGTCTTTGTTATGATTTGTGCTGCCATTCATAGTGCTGAATAGAGTCTCTTGTGGTGCCGTGTCGCCGTGATCTGTTGTGTTGAGAGGAGGCGGAGAGAGATGAAAGGCCAGGAACGTCGCGGCGGGTGGCAATGACGACCGACGACGGCGTCCGGGTGGCGCAGTCGGTAGAGCGTTGGACTCGGAATACATGGGTTGTGGGTTCGCGTCTGGCTACTGGCGAGGTTATTTGGGTCGGCGTGAGAGACTCGGACTATAAATGACAGTCGCGGATTCGTTAGAAGACCCAACACCACCACCTACAAATGACGAATTTCTGACGACCGGGTGGTAATCTGCTATCCTACTGTATCGAATTGAATGTAGGTGCTTGCGCAATGCTATGTGGTGGGCACGCCGTGCCTTAACCCGCGCGGCGTAGGGGTCTCCAGCCGAGCGCGCGACGTAGGGGGGTAATTTTTACCCCCCTCGTATCTTCCGAACTAATAACCGAAGCGAGACGCGCAAGGCGGCGATCGAAAGCTCTCAATGAAACGAATCGAATGCAAACCATAAAATTTTCAAGTTAGATCAAATGTCAGGTCACGGTCACGTCATATGGAAAAATCGAGTTGATCGAGTCCATGGTTCATACTTCCAATTTAAAACCTTTGACTAAGACTATCAATGCACATAAAGCTCTCAAAGGTGTATTACATCTCCTGCATTAAGCAAAGGTGAAATTGTATGCAAAGGTTAAGATCAGGTCACTGTTACCAAAAGGTCAACGAAAGTCTTGTGACACATGTTTTAGGGGTTATTTTACACGTAAAATTTGATAGCAGCAGTCATTTTTTAAACTTGACCCAAACGTCAAGGTCAGATCATCTAAGATCAAAACTGGAAACTGACTAATATGAATAAACAGGGCATGTTTCTAGACCAGTTTTGTCTCATAAATACAGCAATGGCATTTATATATCTGTATCAGGTCAAAAATCCAAGAAAACGTTATTTTATTTTAAAAAACGTCTTTAGCTACTTATGCTTG
This sequence comes from Semibalanus balanoides, assembly GCA_014673585.1. Taxonomy (NCBI): domain Eukaryota; kingdom Metazoa; phylum Arthropoda; class Thecostraca; order Balanomorpha; family Balanidae; genus Semibalanus; species Semibalanus balanoides. The sequence continues at coordinate 18,002 of VOPJ01007978.1, forward strand.
GAGAACAATCAGTCACTGAAAAATAAAGATATTACTTTGAAATTTGGTTTGGGTATGTCTTACATTTGTTTCTCTTATATAAATTCATTTTTTAATACATTGAAATTTTGGATTTTGTGGGAAATTTCCGAAAAAATAAGTTTTTTTGGATATTAAAGGGTCAAAAACCCAAAATTTAAGAAATCCGCGACTGCCATTTTGTGGACAATTCAATTTACTTCCTTATACAGTTTTACGCTTGAAATTTGCTTTTAAGCTGTATTTTCTACGATGCATCAAACATTTATCTTTTTGCATCCAAAATGGCATGACATGAACGTCATTATCTCCCAAAGTTATCATTAATTTTCGATTAATTTTTTAGGAAGACGTCAAATTGATGCTGCGTAAAGTACCAAAAATTTGACGTTGCTATCTGTTATAATTTTCAAGTTATTTAGAAAATCCGGAGATGGGTAATATCTACGCCACCCACCACCGCCCCCTCCACGCCGCGGCGTGTGCCTACTCACATTGTCATGTGGAGTTTGTTGACAACTAGTTCTGTAGAACAGATTTTTTCTGAATTTAGCCATGTGCATTCATTTCCCCAGAAGTCAATTTAGTTGCTGAGATAATTCCAAGTCGCCAATCACATCGGCAGTAGTTAATATAAACGATAGTCGCCAGAGAGCTTTCGCTACTAAAAGCATTGCTCTTTAATTACAACGCTATCATAAATTGTTAGCTCTGGCCAATAGAAAACAACTTGTGAGCACTGATAACAGCTGCCGAACAGATCTCGATCACTGTAAACAAACATATACATTGCTCATAAAGGTTTGTTTATCGTCTTTAGTGCGCAATTATAGGTAACATCTTCGCTACTCTGTTTATAGTGACGATCGTTTATGAGTTTTTAAACAAAACAAATACAAAACAGAATATAAGTAAAAATTCAACCAAAGGGGCTCCAGACGTAAATTTTATCGTAACCAACAATCAAAGCAGTAGCTTCTTACCGTAAGACAAATATATTTGACATTTCAAAAGAGTAGGCACACTCCCTTTAAGCTCAGAGCGGTGCACTTGTGTAGTATCCGGACCTTCGCATCTCTAACAAACGAGCCAGACTGTTCGGCGCCACACCCAACCTGGCGGGTTGTACAATAGCAGCGCTTGGTGAGCTGCAGCCGTCACTGACCAGTCTCCTAGGTCATATGTCAACCAGCATCGTCGTCCACATGATGTCATGGTTTCATGCCGTTTATTTACAACACCAACATCTCGAAATATGCGTTACAAACGTTTTGTCGTCGCGTCCCGCTATTCCCAGGCAATGTAAACATACATGCACACAGACATACATACACAGCCGATCGCGCCGTCCCGGCGTTCACAGTGAAGGGCGCAGAGTACGCGACGATTCGGAACACGAAAGGGAAAAAACGACATTCATGGCCCTCAGCACACCCTGTTGTAACCTCGCGCATGTTTGGTATCCGGGGCTCAGCTGCCCATGTAGCACACCAAGTGGAAGGAAGAGCTATTCGGAAGATATATCCTGAGGCGTGTTATAATAATTTATGACTGGTACGTTCGCATATCAGATTCCCGCTAACAGATCGAATGATATACAGAACAAACTCTGGAAGTACGGCTGATCAGATTTGACCCCCTCATATCGATGCAGGAGCGGCGCTAGCGAGCCCGTCAGTAACGGTGACATTCAGCAGTGTACCCAACCCCATCGGTCCGCAATTACTTCTTAAGTCACAATGCAAATATTCAGCGCCTACTTTTGGGCGTCAGTTTACGTACAAAATAAGAATCTATTAAATCCGAGACTCTGGGTAAACCCCACACGGGAACACACTTTCGGCATTCATCCACCAGCGCGCACGCGCTACTCAGCTGACGCAGTCTTTCCGCTTTTCTCGCGTTTTTGCACAGGATCGAGGTTCTTGTTTTTGGCTTCGGTCGCCCCACCGTTTCCAGTTTCTTGTTCAGCTCCAGTGCCCGCTGCATTTGGAGACTTTTTCGGCACGTCGCAACCCTGTGTTTCCTCAGCAGCTCTGTCGCCCTGCAGGTCGACATTGTCATTGTCTTCACTCTTCTGGCTGGTTGCATCTACCTTTAAACCCTCAGTTCCTTTGTTCTCTGCCGAGGAGTCTCGACTGTCCTCTGCATCCGACTGAGCAGTCTCCGTCTTTGCGTTGCTCACTCGTTCTGCACCAGACGTTCCTTCGTTTTCAGTTCCCGAGTCGGCGCCCTCCGCTTTCCGTCCATCGTCCGCGCTCTCTTCAGTCTTTGCGCAATCCGCCCCTTCCAGTTCCTTGTCCTTGCTCTCTTCCCCTTCACGATCGGGATCCTCCTTTACCGAGCCCTCATCGGCCTCTGCCATCTCCGCGTCTTTCTCTTCCCCTTCACGATCGGGACCCTCTTTTACTTTTACCGAGCCCTCATCGGCCTCTGCCATCTCCGCGTCCGACAGAACCCCATCCTCGTCACTGATGTCCGAGTCCAGCGTGTCACCACCGGTCGGCTTAGGTGTCTGCTGCTCCAGCTCCTCATCCGTCACCTCCGACTCCTCCGCCTCCTCCGTGTCATCCTCCTCTTCCTCTTCATCCTCATCACTGTCCGCCGAAGCGCCTTCGCGCTTCTGTCGCCGTTCGGCCGCCGCCGTCTCCTGCCGCTGCACGAACTCCTTGAACACCTCGTTGAGCTTCTTCTTGCCAGAGGCGGCGTTCTCCGCCAGTTGGGTGACTAGCGCGGCGTCCCCAGCCGCCGGGTCGCGGCCTCGCCACTCCTCGACGCCGGCCAAAGAGTCCATCGATTCAACGAGTGCGGCGCGGCGTCTCTTCTGCAGCAGCGCGCCGAGCTGCAGGAACGCCTCCTTGGCCTGGTCATTCAGGGCTCCGGGGCCAAGCTTCAGCTGACCGCGCCGGTTCGCCGTCTCGATCAGACTCAGCACGTCCTTGAAGTCGGGGAACTCGCGCGTCTGGTTGACGAACTTCTCGATGCGCCGGTTGATCTCGGGGTAGCGCGTGCCGTCGAAGCGGATGCGGCGCGATTCGAGTCGCTGCGCCTCCTCATCAGCGCCCACCAGCTTGCAGTAATAGCGGTAGACCTGGACGTAGCGGCGCTTCAGGCGCGCGCCGACCATGTAGGCCGAGCCGGTAGCGTCCTCCCAGTCCACCTCCTGCTCGTCCACCTTCACGATCTCTCGCTCCAGCCGGCGCAGCGTCTTCTCCAGCTTGCCCACGTGGCGTCGATGCCGACGCGACTCCTTTTCCTCCTGTTCGGACGAGGCCACTGACGGGTCTGAACCGTTCATCACCGCCGACGGCGAAGTCTTGGCCGCGTCCGCCGCCGCTTTCTTGTCTGCAGCAGCAGTCGTCCCGGCATCTACCTTCACTGCCACCGCCGCCGTCCCAGCTTTGGCCTTGCTGGTGGCTCCCGCCGTCCCTGTCTTGCCCTTCCGCGCTGCCGACGCAGGAGCCGGCGCCGTACGCGACTGTGCCGATGACGCCACGATCTTGAGCTGGTCGAGCTGCTCTAGGAATCCACGCAGCACGGTGAAGCAGCGCTCGGGCTCGGCGCGCAGCCGTGCGGCGCTCTGCAGCGTCACACCAGTGAGGTGCTGCCTGCGGCCGGACCTGCCGGCGGCCAGCGCCAGCACGGCCGCGTGACGCCGGCGCACCTTGGCCTCCAGTTTCAGCTCCGGCCCGGACAGCAGCGGCTTCAACAGCGTGCAGAGCTCCTCCAGACTCTGCTGACACGGCTCCGGCTCCGGCTCCGGCGGCGCCGACGAGGCGTCGCTCTCAGCATCCGGCTCGGCGCGCGTTAGCCGCACGCGCTTGGCCGCCGGCACGGCCTCGGCGGCGGCGCCCGCCCGCCGCTTCGACTGCGATGACTCGCTGTCTCCCGCCGGCTCGGCATCCGGCTTCGAGTGTTTACCGTTGGTGGTGCGACGGTCGCGCCGCGAAGAGCGGTCCTCGTCATCTTTCTTGCACTCGGTCTTACTGGTGCCCAGCTCCGCCGCTAGGGAGCGCCGACTGCCCGAGTGGCGACCGTTCGCTGTCGCTCCCGAGCTGGCCGTGCCTTTCTCGGACGCGTTCTTTTCAGAAGAATTCTTCTCAGAAGAGGATTTATCATGAGAGCTCTTCTTAGAATGATGATGATTTGGGCTCTTGGAACGATGACGATGATTTGAGCTCTTCTTAGAATGATGATGACTTGGACTCTCTTTAGAACTCTTTCCAGAAGAAACCTTCTCGGGAGAGGCTTTCTTAGATGTTATAGCAGAAGAATTTGTGTCCTCGTCTGAGACATCAAGTTCGATGACACTTTTTCCCGAGGACGACCGCTTCCCCCGATGTCGCTCCTTGTCTCCGCGCGACGAGGAATGGTGTGATTGGCGTTCAGACGAACGATGAGACCTTGATGAGTGCCCTGAGGATTTATCTACAGATCGCTTGGATGATCGTTCAGAGGAGCGCTGGGACGAACGATGTGAATCAGAGTCAGGCTTCCTCTTTTCTCGACGAGACTCTTGAGAAAATATGTCATCCCACTGCTTGGCAGCTTTATCTTTTTTGTGCTCACCTGCACGTTTTCTAGTCCGCCGTTGAGAAGCAGGGGCACTGAAGTCGTCATCACTCAATACTATCACATCTGCCATATCTGACTGAAGGATCCAGCTGTCTACCCCTACCAACTTCTGAAACAAAAGTTCATGCGTTGTTACTCATACGTGTAACACTCACTGTTACATGTTATTTAAATCACTTAAAGGAAATAGTTCACCTTCAACACGGGGTTTTGAACTGAGATACCAGTTGTGTAGCCCGTGTTTAACAACCCCTATCTGTAAGTTCTCTTGGCTGAGAAGACTCGACAGCCGAATATATTTGACTTGTTGTCAAAGGAATGTGGGGCTGGGTATATAATGTGGGGCTGCCAAAGGAATGCGCATACCTGAGCAGAGGCTATACAATCAGCCATCAGCTCGCAGCTCTCGATTACCTTCGAATATGATTGGCTGGAGCGCGACTACTTTCGAATCTGATTGGCTGAGCATTTGGTTCATTCGCGTGACGTAAGTACCAGCTGACTAGAGAGTGGTATGTACATAGATGTGAGCAAATGAATAATGTACGCACTTCTGTCATGAATCGGCGCGATGTATGACTAATTTTGACAATACTAAAACAAGTTGTATTTATTAAAAATTTAATAGAATTGTGTTTGGAAGAAAAAAATCAAATGTTAATTATTTCCTTTAATAGGTTGTGTGTTTAACTGAACCCATTATCAAACATTGCTGGAAAGGAGTAACAAATAAATAGTAATACAAATAAATAGCTCAAAGGAAAGCATTTACTTTTGACATCGACTTTTATTTCTTACCCGCGCTTGACCGGGGTCTCAGCCGAACGTCATTGACCGGGGAGAGGGCAAATATTGCCCCTCCCCTCAGCCTTTTAATTTTTGTAATTTCCTGGACATTCGGGGTCCTAAATTTTGTATTTCTTCATTTTGTTCTGGATTTGTTCTCACCTGATCTTACCAACAGTATAGTGGCAAATGAATACACTTTCCTTACAATGATTTTATATATATATATATATATATATATATATATATATATATATATTCGTTAATATATTATATATAGAGAAAAGGAGGCTTACGAGTAGGCACTGTAGAATGCAATGGTTTCCATACGTGTTGATACCCAGGAAATGATTCAAAAATTTTGGGAAGGAAAATCGGTGGAGTTTTGTGCCATTTAAAAAAAATGAAGAGAGCATGCAAGCTCGAGGTGCGACCCTAGAATTTTTCGATGGAGAGAGAGATGTATGGGCCAATGGACTCGACACCGAAATAATCGGGAAAAGTCACCCCCTATGGATTTTTTTTGTGTTTTTTTCGTAAATTCGTGTGATGAACCGCCATAGAATGTTTATGGCAAGGCTCTGACACAGGCATTCAGGACAGAATCGACAAGGGGTAACACCGCGTACAAACTCAGATTTCGATAAAACAGTCCGTATAAGGGGTTTATCTTGGGGCCGCTGAATTCAGCGCTGTGCAAGTTTCAGCTAGATTAAAAGCTAAACGTGTCTGCCGAGTTATAGCCTCCGGCATTTTCGTGAGGGCACCTTGCATGACTTAGTCAATTAGTCAATAACTCCGCAACAAATTATCCAATTCCTAGAAAACCATACATTTTCTGAATGGCAATGAAGTAAGGAACATCATTCCAGCACAGTTTTTATTTTTATGATGATTCTGATGAAATGACCTTTGACCTCTGGTGATCTGAACTGACCTTCAAACGAGCGCAGTGAAAATAATGTTGTTTTATATTTTTATAATATTCTTAAGGTAAACTTGTCTTTGCATAGGGTACAAATTTGATATATATATATATAGGTATTTTCTATAAATGTACTTTTTTAATCGCTCAAACTAGCTCGTATTTCTCTTTTCACCAACACAAAAAATGTCCCATGATGCCATTGAATGCGGCTTAAGTGTCACACGAAGGTTTCAGGTTGCAGTATAAGTCACTTCGAGGTTAAGTTGAGTTTATTTACCAGGTGAAATCGTTGCACAGTGACATCTGCAAGGTCAGCTGAGGTCATCTGAGGTCACCAGCAACATTTTGCCACAAACTCTTAACCCCGCGCACTGCAGGGGAGGGGGGGGGGATTTCCGCCCCCCCTCAGGTTTTTCAGGAATAGCGAGAAAACGGCGGCGCGCAGCGCCGCCAAATTTCGTACACCTGTTTGGGCTAATTACGTTACGGTTTCACCTTTTGGAAAATAGATTTGAACTTGAGGTCATCTCAGGTCAGTCAGCCAAGTCCCATGTCAAGTGACCTCACCAGTTCAAAAAAATGTTTGCGTTCGATGCCAAACAGCACAGTTCGCCATATTTCGAAAGTTTTGAAAAAAACTTTGCAGGATCTTTCATAAGAATACAGTACCCTTACAATTCGTATAAATCTCGGATTTTCGTTCATCGGTGACCAAAAAGGTCAGGTCAATTTCCTGAACCTCGCCCATTATAAGTGAATGGGAAAATAAACAAATGCTTCCCTTTCAATAAAATATGCATTGTATCAGGTATTCTTTCTTTACCAGAATCATGCTATTTTTTATGCTCATTTCTAAATGATCAAGGTGCAATTGTCTGCTACTCAGGTGGATCTCTCAAGGTCAATCTGAGGTCATCCTGAGGTCATCAAAGCAATGATTCATTTGGCTAATAACTCTTGATAGAAAAGAGATAGAGACGATTAGTTGAACACCAATGTGTTCGTTCGTGCTAGTCTGTACCGCGGTTGCCCAATAATGCAAGATGACCTACCTGGGTCACAAATGACCTTGACCTGAGGTCAAATTTTGAAGTTGACATTCCAGGTCACCGTATATATTTTTCAAAAGCGCATCCCATGGAGAACAAACACGATGGCGTCAAAAATGTTTACCCTTATCTTTCCTAGGTGACACTGCTATTAGCACGAAAAGCTGTTTTGCTAAAACAGTATGTTGACCTTTCATGACCTCTCTGAGCTTAAACAACTTTCGACAAGTTATCGAGAGTTCAATGGGTTGGAGAGTATAACATGCCGGGGTCGATGGTTGCACTCTTCAATATGAATTATCCTCGATTGTCTCTCGTGTTTTAGGACTGGTTTTTGAGCTCTACCCTTATGACTTATCCACAAGATAACAACGTTGTAGAGATCCCGCAGAGAAATCTTGAGGTGTGCGTTATACTTAGGATAACAAAGTGATACGCTACATATGGAGGAAAAGTCCACCCACACATGCCGAGGAAAGATCATGAGACACTTATGTGTGCGCACTAGGGTGACCCATCTCTAATATGTAGTACCTTGCATACTCGAAGAAATGATCATCGTGCCAAATACCAAATATTTCCGCGAATTAGAGTCATGAGTCCCTAAGAAGTTTTAATCGACTAGCGCGAGTATGGGTCTATGAATCCAGGGTCATGAATCGAGTCTACCGTTGTGCGTTTGTTTAGTCGAAAACACAGATCTCACTCTGGGCGGCGTGAATACTAGCACACTCGCCTCACCCGCTAGCAAGTACAGAGTGTTACGGGCTAGACGAGCATTCCTCGACGGCAGTCACGGCGATTCTCGTGATTATGTTACTCATTGATAATGAGCGCTATTTAGGAAGTAATGATATAGATTACATAAACAGAAGAGTGACCCTGGTAAGACGTCGAACTTCAGGAGATTTTTGTATCTTCAGGTTAATGTGATCAGTTTGGGATTGCGAGCTCAGCTCCGATAGAGTGCAGATCTATGTACATTTATCGCCGGGCGATTAACGAGAGACACGAACAGACTAAGACCGAACACACTCGGGATATGTATCTATTACTTTGATATTATTTCAAAGTCAATCATATGCAGGTTCTTTGTACTCTATATGCCAGAGAGTGTTAGCACAACACTCATTCGCACTGATACGCACCATAGAATGACCTCGAAGACTGAGCCTTGTATGATATTCAACTGACAGAGCAACAAAACACATTGCACCTTGATCATTATTAGAAACATCGAACTATAAATAGCATGATAAGTTTCTGGAATAGATATTAAGAATAGGTATTTGCACACATACTCAATTAGTTTTATTAATAATAAGAAAAGGGAAGCATTTTTAGTGCACTGAATAATTAACTGCTATTTTCAACTAGCAACTATAGCGCGAACAGAAAAGGTCTTCAAGCCAATTGGTACCTGTGTGAGATACTGTTGCGCTTCGAGGATACTGAGATACGAAAATAGATAGAGATGGATTAGCGTAATTATAGTGAGCGGAGTCAACAAATAGTGAATATTGGCGTTACCATTGAATACGAGTCCTTGTCGGAGGATTAAAAAAAATCATTGATACTGAAAAATATATGAACACAGCTACTGTTTTCTGGCGTCGAGAGGCAGCAACCACTCGATTTAATACATGTTTAGTGTTGTGATCTCTGCTTACGTTCACTTTTCGAGAAAGTTGCGCTGTATTGGTCACAGTACACTCATGTGGAGTACCGAATGGTTGAAGCTCATCGTGCACATCTATGGCGACTGGAGATAATCGACAAACAAACACAGTGGTGTAATTTTCACGTCTCTATCTACATTATATTAAGAGTTTGTGGTAAAATGTCACTGCTGACCTCAGATGACCTCAGCTGACATTGCAGAGGTCACTGAGCAACAATTTCACCTGTTAAATCAATAATTTCACTCTAATTCATCTCGAAGTGGCTTATATTGCAGCTTAAAACCTACGCGTGACACATAAGCCGCATTCAGTACCATCATGGGACAAATTATTCATTTTGTGTTGGTGAATAGAGAAAAACGAGTTAATTTGAGCATTAAAAAGTACATTATAGATAACACCTATCTCCAAATTTGCATCCTGTGCAAAGACAGCTTACCACGAATAATATAAAAAATAAAACGAACATTAATTTTCAACTGCGCTCGTTTAAAGGTCAGGTCAGGTCCACCATAGGTCAAAAGGTCATTCTATCGAAGAATCCAACACAAAAATAAAAACTGTGCTGGAATGATGTTCCTTACTTCATTGTCCATTCAGAAAATGTATCGGGTTTCTAGGAATTGATAATTTGTTGTGGAGTTATTGGCTAATTGGCTAAGTCATGCAAGGTGCCCTCACGAAAATACCGGAGGCTATAACTCGGCAGCCGTAGCTCTAATCAAGCTGAAACTCGCATAGCGCGATTCAGCGCCCCAGATAACTCTTGTAACGGAGTTTTATCGAAATTGGAGATGGAGGGTGTTAATTTGGGGTTTTCGCTTGTTGATCTGCCCTGGACTGCCCCAACAGCGCTTTTTATGGAGCACTTCATTAACAAAATCCCCAACTGTTTCTCCCACTGATTGTCAATGGGGACTAGTTTTGTTTTATAAAATGTTGTAAATAATTGTGTACATTTGTTGATTCTTAATTACAGCGCCTATGACAAGCTCCGCCCACATTGCGTTCAAAATTGATGTCAATAACTTGATTTTGTGGACCTAGTGTCAGTAACTGACACACTTAAGCACCGTGCTTCAGTAGGTACCCCCCCCCCTTCCCCGCAGTTGCTATGGTAAGCACTAAGGTCCGTTTTTTTTCTTCTAGCGTATGTTTGACGGCGAACTAAGAAACAACCATATATGCATTCAAACCGCATTACTGAGAGTTTCAAATTGATATATTGGCGCATTGGCTCACCTTATCCATTGGCTGCTTTTAAGCAAAAATCCGTTTGTAGGGCTTTGCGGTGAAAACAGCGGTTTTTTGCTTTAAAGCAGCCCATGGAAAGGTGAGCCAATCCGTCAATATATAAATTTGAATATCTCAGTAATGTGGTTTAAAAGCATATAAGGTCATTTCTTGGCTGTACCAACGATCCTCGCACCATTAGTTACCAGTAAAGCGCCGTAGTTGGCGATGAACGAACGAGCGCGAAGGAAATGTATGGTTGATTTCAACTAAATCGGGGAAGTAGTTTTCTGATATACAAAAAAGGTGCGCACGTGCGCACGTGAAGAGACACCCATCCCTGACTTGTGGGAAATGTGGCGGCTGAGAGGTCCCTAACCACTCACCAAATTCGAACACAATCGGTTCAGCCGTTTCTGAGATATAGAAAAGGGGTGGTGCACGTGCGCCACGTGCAGAGGCACTGCACCCCTGACTGTGGAAAAGCGGGGGCTGAAGGGTCCTAACCCACACCAAATCGAACACAATCGGTCAGCCGTTCCGAGATAAGTAGAATAGGGGTGGTGGCACGTGCGCCGTGCAGAGGCACCCACCCTTGACAGTGGCAAGAAGCGGTGGGCTGAGGGGTCCCCTAACCACACCCACCAAATTCGAAGCACAATCAGCCCAGCCGTTGTGGAGTTTTTGCGGACAAAACACCTTGAACACCCCTCACGCGCACGCGCCACACAGCGCAGTGGTAGTCACCAACATGAGTCGGCACTGGTAAAAAGTAGGTTGGTGGGGCTTCTCCTCTCAGCAAAGAGCCCGCCGTCAATCAGACGTGCGATTTCCAAGATAATGTAGCTTCTAAAAGGTCCGCCACGGGTCGTCGGGTTGGGTGCGGGTCGCTCATAACCGATTTTCCCATCTACTATACTAATTGTGACAAAGGTGCGTGTGTCGTCTGTCTGTTGGCCGATTGACCGTTTTTTTCCTTTGCTCAGCTGTGGCAGCCTCAGCCATTGCGATTAGGATGGTGAAATTTCACACGAATAAGTAACATTTCAACGACGTGCTACTAGGCAGGAAACTGTGATCGTAGGGTGCATGAGCGAGCGCGTGGCACGTGATAGAGAACGGGCTTTTTCTGCCATTACTTCTTAACACGTACGAAACGTCTGAGCTAGAAAGCGAAAAATCGCAAAAATGATGGAATCTTCAGGTCGATATCTCGGGCAACCAAAGAGTCGGATCCGGCATGCGACAAACCAGACTGTAAGAGAATCAAAACGGGCCCTGCAATGTCAGTCGCGAGCAGCGCGTGGCGCGTGCAAAATTATGCTGCACCAACGAAAATCACGGCTTTTAACCCCGCATTTCACGATTACAATCAGTGCTCGGAAATTATGGGACTTCACGGATGAGACCAACATAACTTAACTTCGCGGCAAAGGTACCGACTCTCAAATTGCAATATGAAAATACAGAGTTTTTAAGCAATATTTTTGGTGGCTTAAATCCGACTGTAAGCCATCAACATTGTCGAATCTCGAAATTTATTCCATTACACCGCAATATCATCACAAATGGAGGGAGTTAAGCGATAGACGGTTAGTAAACAGCTGTAAAGCGGCAATCTTTCTGACCATATCCACCGCCAAACGTGTTCGTATCTGACGAATATTCACTTAATAATTAAGACGTTGTAAATATAACGCTGTAAGACCATTTTTTTTCCTTAATAGGCGTTATAAAATATTTCATCAGCTTTCACAAGTTTGGCGAGCAATTAGTGGCAACAATATCGGCTAGTAAAAAGCATGCTAGGTAGGCACTAAACGAGCCTCTGATCGACGGATACCAAAATTGACGCATTTAAGAACTCTACAATACAGTAAAGCTATCACGATAATTGGATACAATTCAAAAATATTGGCTACGGAAACGGGCCTATCGAGATCACAGGCTATGTGTTACGGGCTACAGGCTACAGGCCACGGGCTACGTGGAATGATAATACGGGCTAGGAACTGACGGGGTTATTGGGGACCGGCTATCGGGAACGCACCTTTCGAACTCGGTGACGCTTCGGCATTGCGGCCGCATGCGGGCACACTTGTCTACTATACTATTTGTTCTAGGTGCGTGTGTTTGTCTGTGGCCGATTGGCCGTTTTTTCCTTTGCCGCATTTGTGCCCTAAACTATTGCGATTAGGAATGGTGAAATTTTCCACACGACCTAGATAACATTTCAACGACGTGCAATAGGCAAAGAAACTGTGATCGTAGGGTTGCATAGGCGAGCGCGTGCACGTGGATGAGAGAACGATTTTTCTGCCATTACTTTAACACGTACACAACGTCCTGAGCTAGAAATGCGAAAAATCGGCAAAACTGGCGATGCCCATTCAGGTCGATATCCGGCACCAAGAGTCGGCATCGGCATGCGACAAGCACAGACCGGTAGCGAAATCGAACGTGGCTGGCGAATGCAATTCAGTCGGCGAGCATGCGCAGTGGCGCGTGCAAAATTATGGCTGGCACCAGCGAAAAATAACGGTTTTTTACCCCGATTTTCACGATTATAATTTAGTGCTCGAAACTTATGGGAGCATACACGGATGAGACCAACGATAACTTTTAAGGCAGAAAGGTACTGTCTCTCAATCATATAAAAAGTAAACGTGTTAAGCAATATTTAGTTCTAAAAATCCATCTGTAGCTTAAACATGTCGAACTCGGAAAATAAATATTCCATTACACCGCCATAACTTTCAAACCGGATGGAGCTGAGCATTAAAGATAATACAGCTGTAAAGCGCAATCTTTCTGACCAATATCCACGCCAAAAAAGGTTCCTATTGACAAATATCACTTAATAACTAGAAGTTATAATGTAACGCTGTCAGCAACAATTTTTCTTTTCGCGTTTATCAAAATAGTTTCATCAAGCTTCACAAGTCTGGAGGCGATAGAAGTTTGGCAAAAATAATCGGCTTACGTAAAAGCAATGCTAGGCACTAAACGAGCCTCTGATCGACGATACCAAATTGAAAACGCATTTTCATTAAGAACCCTAACAATACAGTAAGCCTAATCCGAGATTGGAGAAATCAGAATATTGGGCTACGGAAAAAAGGCTGGCGGGATACAGGCTATGTGTTTTTACGGGCTACAGCCACGGGCTACGTGGAATATGAAATACGGACTAGGGACTACGGCTACGACAAGGGAAACGGGCTATTGGGAACCGGCTACGGGAACGCACTTTCGAACTCGGTGACCTTCGCATTGCGGCAGCATGCGGGCGCACACTTGTATTTCCTCATCCCATCCGTAAAGACGAGCGAGCGCGAAGCGCTCGCTCGTAATTAGTAAATCCCTATAATATACCCACCAATCGCTACAAAATATCACATTTAGTAACTACAGATGACTTCCCCAAGCCATTTTGCACTATAACTAATTATAACTTTAATCATTAATACCATAATTAATATCTCACCGCTACGTTACGTCGCCCGTCGCCAAACTTTGTTTACGGAACAGCTGATTGTTTGTAGTACTTTGTTGGCATAAATATAGTGCTACACTTTTAACCTTCATTCTAGGGGGACGTTGGGAAACCGGGTTTTTCGGGTGGGAGAAGTTGAGAAAAGGGGTTATTGGGTGAGGATGAAGACATTCAATTGAACTGCGTATTGGAGAAGAAGAAAAAATGAACACCGCTACTAAATTGAGATTGCGGTATTATTATTATTGTACCCAATCTTACCAATGCCTAGTGCAAACTTTTGGTGCGCCCGCCTCCAAAACGTTAAAACCCGGGATCGAGTCTGGGACATCTCGATCCTCAGTATAGCGTTCTCCCGACTTGGTTATTTCGACAACCCTGAACGTATTGTTTAGCAAGGGTTATATGTAGTATTCATGTTTTTGACGAAATAAGACAGTGCAACACAACAAAAGTTATAAATGCTTTGATGCGTATCTTATGAAAAAGGTTGACTTTGACCGAATCAAAGGTTTAATGTGTAGTCAGATTAAGACGGGCGCGGATCTAGAAAATTTCCCAGGGGGAGGGGGTATCGCCGGTAGGTTATCCGCATTCAGATCCCCAGAGGGCAAACGCCCCCTGGCGGACCCCCTCCCAAAATACACCCAAAATCGAAAATCTCACTGGATTTTGACCACTATTTTCGTCCAGGAGCCCTAGATTCCTGACATTCCCGAAATTCCAGCCGGCCCATTGAGCCGCTATATATATATAACGTTGTGAGTGTGAGGGACCGCAGAGGCCCCTCACACTCACACTCCACACCTCCACAATATAGCCCCTATATAAACATAGTATTTAGGCACAACTACCTAATTGCAATAAAATATATTGCCAATTACACAATCTGGTAACCTGAAACCGGCACAGTTCCTGGCAGAACGCTGCGCCGACGCTCCGCACCGCCTGCCGCTGGGCACCGTCTCCGATTGTTTATCAACCATGTTTACCTACGGTCCCCGTTACCGGTTACCTAGTATCGGGTTGCACGTGTTTCAAATTAACAACATATTAGCTGGGAGCCTGTGCAATTGCATCTGCATATTCAGTGCGCATGAGCATGCATAAGTTCAGCAAATTGATCGCTACAGCGATTTACCGATAATCAACGCTTGCTGGTCGGTTGAACGGCGGCTAAGTGTCCTTGAGAACCAAACATGTCTTCAAAAAGTGGATTTAACCCTCGCCCGGGTAGTGAGGGGGTGGATGCCACCCCTCGGTTTTCCCAAATAACTCACGTAGTTTGTAACCGATCGCGATGAAGTTTTCAGTACCGTACTTTTGAACAATTTGACACATACTTGGAAAATTTCTAACTTCAAACTTTCATGACCCGTGACCTATGACCTATTTATCAAGGTCATGTCAGGCGAAACTGGCGTCCCGTAGTGTCGATCCTTGTTACATGTGCAGTTTCCGAGTGTTTGACGTTCAGGAGCAAATGCAAAGGTGTTGCCAGGTGACAGGTGCATCTTCTACTGAGATTGTGACCTTGACTGACGTTTTCTGAGGTCAACCGAGGTCACTGACCTCCGATGACTTTTTGGGCTTCTGGCCACTTTTAGAACAGTTGTTGACGCTGATTTCAAATATTGAAGCCATTCGGCATTGTATGTTTTACTGGGGTCATGCGCTTCCAAAGCTCAACCGAGGTCACTGACCTCAGATGACCTGAAACGACCTTTTTAGAATTTGGCAGTTTTTATGTTATTTTTACGCTGATTTCAAATTTGGCATGTATCAAGCATACTAAGATGTTCCTTTACCATTTTGGCTCGATCAGTATTCAATTTTCATACATTTACGATTGGTGGCATTTTGGTCTTTGACATGACCTCATAGGTCAGCCAGGACATTAAAATCATATGGCAATGGCTTCCTCTTGTCACAAGCAACATGCTCGTTTTGTAATCAAAGCTCTAGCTCAATTAGGAGCGAAACGATAAGGGGCGTCGTATCCCCCTCCCTACCCGGACACGCAGTGAATTCGCCCTACCCGGGCCCGTATTCCCGAAGTGTCTTTTATAAACCGGCATGCCATGCCCGCCAACCAATAGGAGGCCGGCTGGCCGGCTGCGTATGGAACGTGGGCGTGGCTTGTGACATCACAAGGCGATAAGTTTCGTATTGGCACCAGGGGATCTTGTATAATTGGTCGTTGGTCTTTTTGCCAGAACAGAAGTTGCGAAGCTCATTGGTCTCAGTCACAGGCAGACGGGTCAGTTCAACGTGAATACAACACGCAAAATCAATGTTCAATTGCACAATAAATACAGTTCCAGAGGAGATTCTCTTTATGGTAATAGCTGCTAGTTCAACATATAACTTGGTGATGTAAATATTTATCTAATGCGAGATCTATATAGCAAGAACCGAGTTCCAGTACCTGCATCAGTCTTGAGCTTTTACTTTATTGTCGCCTTACCAAATAACGCTTTTCAATAATTACCACGAACATTCTTACTTCTCAGTGATGATGATAACTGATGAGAGTACCAAATCATGAATGTACATTTAGTATCAGCATGAAGGTAGGACGATATTCAGTGGGGGGGGTGGGGGAACCACCAAACTTGAGCTGCAGCCCCCCCCCCACCGCAACTTGGACGAGGAAGTGGGTCAAATCCGGTGAGAAATCTGTATTTTGTGGATTTGTATAGTTCTTTAAGCGATTTTTCACAGCTAAGCTTCCTCTCTTCAAACTTATCTGGAGAAGCACTAGGTACTCCCATCACTAAGAAGTTAGAATATTCGTGGCAGGGGTGTAGTTTCCTATTCAGTCGGGGGGGGGCTTCAGTCCCCCCAACTTGTCTTCAGCCCCCAACTTGGACGGGAAAGTCTATCAGATCCGGGGAGAAATCTTTATGCTGTGGATTTTGATGGTATTTTCTTCAAAGAATGTTTTCCTGCTCAGCCCCCCCCCCGAAAAAAAACTGGAGAAACTACGCCTCACTGATTCCTGGTAATTATTGGAAGCGTTCTTTGGTGATGTTACAATGAAGACAAGATTGAAAGGTACCTTCGCAATGTTGTTGCAATATATAAAGCACGTTACATAAATATTTACATCGCCGAGTTAAATAATGAAGTAGCATCCATAACCCTAAAGAGAAGCTTCGCTGGAGCTGTATTTTTGTTTAAAAAAAAAAAATGTTTTACGTTTTGTATTTACGTCAAACTGACCCATCTGCTTATGACTAGAACCAAGAAGCGTCCCAATTTCTGTTCTGGTAAAAAGACCAACAACCAATTATACAAGATTCCCTGGCGGATAACACCAAACTTATCGCCTTGTGACGTCACAAACCACGCCTACGTTCCACACGCAGCCGGCCAGCCGGCCTCCTATTGGCTGGCGGGCATGGCATGCCGGTTTATAGAAGACACTTCGGAAATGCGCCGCCCGGGTAGCGGCCGTGTTGAAAAAAACCTTCTAACAAGGGGTTTTTCAACACGGGTTACAAAACTGCTATCTCAGTTCAAAACCCATGTTGAAGGTGAACTATTTCCATTAAGTCAACCTTGAAATGTGACCTCAGGTCAAGGTCAAGTGATGACCCAATAAGGTCATGTTGCACATTGGGAGACGTGTCTCAACGAGACAAACACATTGGTGCCATTGTCACTTCTCTATCTTGATTTTATACAGTTATTGACAAAAAGGTGTTGGTGACCTCGGATAACCTCTGCATATCCTGTAGGGATAACAGAACAAAGACTGCACCTTGGTCTTCAAGAATGACCTAAGATAACATGATACAGAAGAAATTGGGTTGATATGCGTATCCTCAGAATGGAAAGCATTTGAATATTTCCCATTTACTTATAACGGAGAGCAGCTCAAGAAATTGACTTGATCTTAGGTCGCCAATATAAAAAATATGCTGTATAATTAGGAAATGTAGGTAGTCATGCTCTTTGAAATCCTGTAAGTATGAGACCGATCAGCCAAAAACTGTGCCTTTGGCAGGACCGCAAACTTTTTTGAAGGTGACCTGGCCATGGCCTGGCCTGGTGACCTGACCTGAAATGACCCGAGTTAACCAAATTCACCATGTGTTGGTAATTTATTTCCCAACAGCTGCGTCAAAAACAGTGGTGTTGTGCGCCACCGTTTTTTGCTGTGCAAAAATGTGGTGTTTTTTTATGCTATCCTAAAAAAAGAGAGAGCATCTAAACCAGTGGTTCCCAAATGGTGGGTCATGACCCCATTTGGGGTAACGAAGAAATTCAGCAGGTTAATGAAGGTCTCTGAAGTTGAACCATTAACATGGGTGGAGTATTGTTTTCAAAGTTACCCCGGCCGAGGCCCAGTTACCAGTTACCAGTTACCATTTGTATCAGAAGAAAGCCACGTCAGAAGTAGAATCAAATTTTGCTCCACAGCCATATGTTGTTAACCGGGGAGGAGGGGCGATGGGTTAGGGGGGTTGTGAGCAAAATCATTTTTTTATAGTGTACCTTCATTTGGTTTGCTCAGGGGGAGGCGCATGGTTCCCGTGCCCCCTTGACTACGTACCTGCTGAGGTCAGGGGCGCAACCAAGGGGTCCGCACGTGGCGGGGGAAGGGGCATCACGATTGAGGGCGCCTCTCCTTCACGTCTGGACACTGAAAGTGCCACTCGCGAGTGCATGTAGCGCCCCTCGAATCGTAAGCGCCGGCGGCACCCATTTGGATAATAAATGACGCCCTCTGTAGACCCGAGATAACGACCCCATCTGTACCTTCTCCGAAAAATCGGAAACAAGTTGGAAAAATGGGACAGATAACGACCCCAACTCTGTCTCGTCCGAAAACTCGAGAACAAATTTCGAACCTGCCCGAGGTGCATACCAAGACAAAGCTGGCAAGGAGCAGCCTTCTTGACTACCCCCCCCCCCTACACCTCCATTTCGAATACGTACCGAATTTGTAAGTAATAGTTTTGGACTTAACCCTATTCCCTACGGGCGGCCAGAATTACGTTAACCTGCGTGGGGGGGGCAGATTCTGCCCCCCCCCCCCGAGATCTCGAGAACCGCTCGGCCGATTTTGATGGGACAAACACCATTCGATTTGTCGTGACAAAATATTTATTATAGAACCCCGAAATTGCTTTTTTGTTTAAAAATGGGGGATCAGGGGGCAAAAAATAATATTTTTTGTGTTTTTGAAAAGTTATTGTGGCCATGTGATTCAGCCGATTGTCATGCAAAAGACGTTTTTGAGCTTCCATTATCATGTTCTTCAATGTGTAAAAGGGACAAGTACAAAAATGAAAAAAACATAGGCGTACTCAGGGATAAAAATGAGGAGATTTTTTGGATACAAAATATGTGCTTTTCCTTAGTGTTTGGGATGTGGGAACGTCACATGTGGGCTTTGTTGCTGTAATTTGTTTACCGTAACAAATTGTGCATAGACGGATTCAGGTAAACAACATGGGGGGCACCATGTGTGGAATGCCTTTAATCATCTTGCTTATTTAAAGTTGGGCCTAAATTGACGGAGAATATCGCCTCCCATTTTATGTACCTGAGTTCGCCTCCGCCCAAAGATATGTATAATCCAATTATGTATGATGTATAAAGCATCGACTTAGTTTCTGACGCTTTCATTCCACCGCAAATTACGAAGGAAGTATGCGCCGCACACTCGCATTCGTAACGACCTCCCAAAATCATGACCCTGGAGCTCTGCTGGGCCTTTTTTTAATCACTGAACACGCGTCATTCATATTTAGGAAAAGTCCGAAAGTTTCAAGGCGATAGACGTAACGGTTCAGAATCGGTGGGCGAAAAACTACCGGGGTGGGGCACAATCTGCCCCCCGCAGGCCGCAGGGAATAGGGTTAAGTAATGACTTCTTCACCTGGGGCCACAGGGCTTGTAATTTAAATTAAACTTTTAAACGTTTTATTTTACCCATATTTTGTCACAGATATTTAATTATGGTATTGAATATGTATGTTTATGCTGGGATTATATTTACATTTCTGTATTTCTTATAACAAACTAAGGGCATGCAAACAAAACAAAGAGTATCCCTAAAAGTTGTCTCGGCTCCGCCGGGGCAACTTTGAAGTTGCCCCGGCCCCGGCAGGGACTGCTGGGCTGGATTCTCCACCCAGGACCATAAATGTTATGCTGAGACAGCTTTGATGCAGTCCTCAGCTAACCATACAACTTTTTGGTGCGCCTTGTTGGCAATGAAGCCCAGAATTGGGGAAATTGGTGAAGACAAAGGTAATAAATACATGTGCGCTCTCACCCTTTGCTTTGATTGTGTGTTGCGACGCTCCAATGGAAGTGTAGAAACAGGTGCAGCCAACAAATTGGGGGAAAAACATCATTTTGTATGTAATGGTAAAATTGTCAAGGTTGGGTAATGGCTTCCTCTGGGCTCTGGCTGCTGAAAAGGGGTAATTGCGTCGGGAGGGCTGGGAACCACTGATCAAAACCCATCCAGCCTGATGCGGGTTAACTATTTGGACATTCTTCATATTTCCAGACACTTTTCTGTACCCTTACCTTACAATTTCTTCCCAAAGTAGAAGCACCATAACAGTCATAGAATACTGTGCCGCCATGCGTGTCACGTCATGTGACTAGGGCTGCAGTTTTATAACCTCAGTACTGCGGGCCAGCCTAGTTCCGCTGGCTGGCTGGAGTTTAGGTGGCGCAGCCTTCAGCGGCATTTCAACACATCCCTATGTGATTAGGGATTAGCGAGTCAGGATTAGCTTGAGCATGGTTTACAAATAGGATGGAGATTGAAAAATATAAATAATAATACTGCAGCTCTACAAACAATCAGTTGTTGCATAAACAAAAATTGGTGACGGGTGACAGAACGCCGCGGTGAGATATTAATAATTAAAGCTAGAATTAGTTTAGTGCAAAATGTCTTGCAAGACATTTTGCACTAGACATTTTGCACTAAGACATTTTGCACTAAAGACATTTTGCACTTTTAATTTTGCCTGTGGTACGCATGCTTTGGGCCTCCTGCTTGGCACCAGTTGGAAGTGGTTCGGTCACGAATCCATTTTGAAACTAAGGTGCATCCCAGAAAATTAGTGAAAGACATATTCTCTTACAAACTAAAGTTAAGTTATGTTGCATGTGTAAGTGATAGCTAAGTGCAATATGCCATGTTCCATATAGTGTTCTTAAGTACATTGCGTTTCAACCTGTGTTGCCCACAACTTTGTGTTTATTGAATGGTCCAATTTGTCAAAGCAAGAAGAAATTTTTCAATGAAGTACACATGTTGAATTTGATATGGGATCAGAAGGGCTCCAGGGGCATTGAGCAAGCGAAATGTATATTTACGTACTAGTCCCATTTTAAAACCGTAATCATCAATCAATCAGCAACATTGTAAAGATGTACACATAATTTGCATGTATGATATTTTGCCAGTATTACAGAGAAAATCCCTCCAGGATGCAGCTGCGCCCTAAAACCCCAATAATCAATTAATCAATCAATCCAGGATGCAGCTAAGCCGCTTACAGCTTACAAGGCATCATACAGACCATGAGGCATGTTAACCCATGCAAACAGCCAGTCACCAAAAAGATAGCAAGCCACTAAGAACTACTAGCTTTATAAAAAAACAAAGACACCATAAGGGCCATCAAGGAACTGTACAAAAATCAATTGAATAGCCATAAGAAACCATAGAAACCATTAAAAACATTAGACCACTAGAGACCATTAGACCATTATAGACCAACTAGAAATCCATTAGACCATTAGAAACCATTAGACCACTAGAAACCATTAGACCATTATAAACCATTAGACCACTAGAAACCATTATACCATTAGAAACCATTATACCATTAGAAACCATTAGACCATTGTTCCAATTTCCTGATAGACCATTAGACCATTAGACCATTAGAGACCACTCCTAATTGATTTTTTTTCTAGGGTAGGGGCTCCAAGGATTTGCCTAAAGACACTGTTCTCTATTCTCTGTAGATGTCCTATCTCTGTATCTGTCAGACCCTGACACAATACTTGATCCATATAGGACTGGAAGGAAGTGCCACACTCTTCCAAGAAGGTCCTTCCTATTAACAAAATCCTTTGAGACAGCTCTTTTGTATATTGGCATTGTCATGTTATGCCATCTTGCGAGCCTTTTCTATCATTTTTTCAGTCTTTTAGTTCCTTGAACATATTTTTTTTTGTTTCAATGTTCCATCCCAAATATTATATGGTTCTTGCAACCTTATTCCCCGATATACTGGTAGGTTGTTCTTCATATTCCATATGAGTACACTAACTGCTTGTCCTTGTTTTATCTCCAATCCACAACTTCTGCTTGCTTCAAAAACTATTATTTTTAGGTTGTGTTTTCAAGCATCTTCTAGAGTTTGTGCCATTACTAGCCCATCATCTGCATAAAACAGAACCCTTATATTTAATCTATCATTAGAAAATATAATTATATCATATCATTGTCTGTCCCATGGGACAGANTACGTCACTAACTTGAATAGTGTGGTCGATCCTGTACATCCCTGTCTTATACCACTAGTTACTTCGATAGTCTTCTTCAGGTCTTCATTTATCTCAATAGTTGTGCTATCTCCATTGTAAATATCAGCAAGCACGTCAATCATCAGAGGATCTATTTTATATTTTTTTAGATTCTCCAATAAAACATCTCTCTTGATTGAGTCATATGCCTTCCTGTAGTCTATTGATATCAGAATGAGAGGTATGCTCATTTTGAAGCTTTCTTCCACACAGTATGTACTACAAATAAATTATCTTCGACCCTGCCTCCTGCTGTGAATCCAGCTTGCGTCTCCCTCATTTCATCATTTAGTATCAGATGTTTTTCAATCTTATCTTTTATCATGCTCATAAATACTTTGTACGATACATTAGTTAGACTATTGGTCTAAGATCCTTGGCAAGTGGTTTCTTTTTCTTTGGTATCATTGTTGTCCTTGATACTCTCCATTCTTGTGGGATGTTCTTCATTTCCAAGCTATTGATCATACATTTATGTAAGACTTTCAGACACATATCACTTTTTAAGATTACTTTGTACATTTCAGGTTTCATCCTGTCTGGACCTGCAGCCTTCCCTTTCTTCAACTTCATCAGACTATGCTTCAACTCTTCCAATTCAAACTCATGTGCTTCCATTGGTCTTACTTCTCTTCTACCGCAGTTATCATGTCATCATGTCTCGCAATGGTTTCTGGAACTGTCGCGTCTTCACAATGGGTGTGAATCTAGGCATCTGAGTTGATCTTTATGATTTTTCTTTGTTTGTTTTCACTTCCACGTCTCTTTAATCTTGTTTCATGTTGTCTATAAATACTTTTCCCAGTGATTGCAGTAATCTTTCGGCNTTGATACTCTCCATTCTTGTGGGATGTTCTTCATTTCCAAGCTATTGATCATACATTTATGTAAGACTTTCAGACACATATCACTTTTTAAGATTACTTTGTACATTTCAGGTTTCATCCTGTCTGGACCTGCAGCCTTCCCTTTCTTCAACTTCATCAGACTATGCTTCAACTCTTCCAATTCAAACTCATGTGCTTCCATTGGTCTTACTTCTCTTTCTACCGCAGTTATCATGTCCATATGCTCTCGCAATGTTTCTGGAACTGTGCGTCCTTCACAATGGGTGTGATCTAGCATCTGAAGTTGATCTTTATATTCTTCTTTTGTTTCATTCGCAGCGTCTCTTTAATCTGTTCTCATGTTGTCTATAAATACTTTCCCAGTATTCCAGTAAGCTCTTCGCAGCCTCTCACGCCGAGCTTTTCCATTCCTCATCGAATAGCTCTATCTTGTTCTCACCTTTCTTCTTCCGTGTATTCTCAGCTATATCAATATGTCGCTTCCATATTGCTTTACGCTCTGCTGTTTTATTGTCTTTGATTCTTTGTACTATTTTGCATTCATATTTGTGCATTTCTTCTCTTATCAGCTGTTGTACCCTCCTCTTTTGCTGCCTATACTTAAGTTCAAGGTGATTTCTTCTGATGTCTGCTTCTTCAGTCCTCTTCATTCTATTGAGCATCTTTCTTTTCTTTATTTCTTCTCTTATCTCACAGGTCACCCATGGTGGTTCTGAAATGTCTGTTCCTTCTTTGTCTTGCTTAATCTTCCTTCGATATACCCTTTTCAGGGTTTTTTCTCTAACCTTCTCCATCAGTTTGTTGTATTCTTCCATAGTTGCTACTCTTGTTGTCTCAATGCAGATTCCAATTCTTCAATGAATAGGTTCAACTTGTCGTCGTCACAGTTATAGCAAACAACTTCCTTCCATCTTGCGTTATTGTAGTTCTCTGCCTTTTCTTTCTGCACTTGAAAACTCATTTCTATGAGGTGCAGTGATCAGAGAGATCAAACATTTCTTTTCCTTCATCTATTTTCATTTTTGCAGCTTTTTAGTACATTTCTCATTTACATGAACAAGATCAGCGATGAGCACTCTTGTAAACGTCTCGCCAACGTGGATATGTCCGCGCTCGCAAGCAGTTCATGTCACGCAATTTACCGCGATATGAAGAGATGATAAGAGTAGGACGCAGACAGTTTGTAACAGACCATTGATTATGAGATGGTATGGAGTAAGATGACCTGATGACCATTCGGGTTAATCTAAGTGTCAGGAGAGAGGAAATTAGAGCAAATGTAGGATAGAGAGGTGAGACAAGAATAAGCAAATAGAAGTAAGAGCAGAAGAGCGTACGATGGAGGTGTGAAGAGGAGAAAATGATGAGGAACAGAGATTTTTTTTTTTTTTTTTTTTTTTTTTTTTTTTTTTTTTTTTTTTTTTTTTTTTTTTTTTTTTGGAAATTCAAACGATACATGCATACACAACTCAACAGTGTTCATTTGGTCGTCTGAGCGTCTATCTTCTTATCGCGAGACACTGAGGACGAGTTTTCTTATAGAACGGTGCAGAGTTCAGTGCTTCGTGCGGATCTCTGCTGAGCGCACGATGCCGTCAGCGCCCCTGTACACCTTCACAACAATACCCTTAGGCCACACTCCGCGTGGGTGTCGGTTGTCCTCAATGATCACGACGTCGTCTATCTCCACATTTGAATGTTTGTTAGGGTGCGTCAATCCCGACAAAAGTTGCAAATGTTTTTGTTTTCGCACTTTTCCTTATGATTTTGAACATGCTGATTGCAACTATGCCACTCGTTTTTATGTGGGATTTTCGGATACCCAGACTAATTTCATTTGAAAATTGTAGTTTTTTTTGCNGGATGTTCTTCATTTCCAAGCTATTGATCATACATTTATGTAAGACTTTCAGACACATATCACTTTTTAAGATTACTTTGTACATTTCAGGTTTCATCCTGTCTGGACCTGCAGCCTTCCCTTTCTTCAACTTCATCAGACTATGCTTCAACTCTTCCAATTCAAACTCATGTGCTTCCATTGGTCTTACTTCTCTTTCTACGCAGTTTCATGTCAGCTGCTTCGAATGGTTCTGGAACTGTGCGTCCTTCACAATGGGTGTGATCTACATTGAGTTGACTAATTTTCTTTTTGTTGTTCATCCACGTCTTTAATCTTGTTTTCATGTTGTCTATAATACTTTCCATATTCAGTAGCTCTTTCGCAGCCTCCCCTCAACGCCGAGCTTTATCCATTTCTCACATCAAATGCTCTATCTGTTCTCCCTTTCTTCTTCTCCTGTATCTCAGCTTATAATATGTCTCGATATTGCTTTACCTCTCCTGTTTAATTGTCTTGATTTCTGAACTATTTGCATTCATATTTGTGCATTTCTTCTCTTATCAGCTGTTGTACCCTCCTCTTTTGCTGCCTATACTTAAGTTCAAGGTGATTTCTTCTGATGTCTGCTTCTTCAGTCCTCTTCATTCTATTGAGCATCTTTCTTTTCTTTATTTCTTCTCTTATCTCACAGGTCACCCATGGTGGTTCTGAAATGTCTGTTCCTTCTTTGTCTTGCTTAATCTTCCTTCGATATACCCTTTTCAGGGTTTTTTCTCTAACCTTCTCCATCAGTTTGTTGTATTCTTCCAAGGTTGCTCCTTTGTTTCTCATGCAGATTTCCAATTCTTCATGAAATAGGTTTCAACTTGTAGTCGTCAACAGTTAAGTAAACACTTCCTTCCATCTTGCGTTATTGTAGTTCTCTGCCTTTTCTTTCTGCACTTGAAAACTCATTTCTATGAGGTGGTGATCAGAGAGATCAAACATTTCTTTTCCTTCATCTATTTTCATTTTTTTGCAGCTTTTTATACATTTCTTCATTTACAATAACAAAATCAATGACACTTCTTTGTAGACCTCTGCTCCAAGTAGTTTCCCCCTCACATTTCATGTCACTATTCAGCATTTGAAGATTATGTGTAGCCATCAGTTCTAACACCATTTCTCCATTTCTATCGATATCTTGTGGCCCTAAAAATCCTACATGTCCATTGAAATCTCCCATAACTATCAGCGGTTTATCATTATTTTTAGTAATCATCTTTTCTACCTCCTCTTTCAATCTCTTGTTTCTCTTCCTATCATCTTCTGTTCTTTCGACAGAAAAATACACAAGAACCAATGATACACACATTCTTCTCATTTCTACTTTCACTTGCATCACATCACTTTCTTTTGATTCCATTCTTGTTATTTTTGTGTCATCCTTCTCTCTGTAGATCACCATTAGACCACCTCCTTTTTTGTCTTCTGTGTTCCTCATGCTCTCCACTTTTCTAAATCCTTGACTTAGCTGTATTCTATCTTGCTTTTGTTGGGTTTCTGTTAGACACATAATGTTAGCTTCTTCTTCATCCGTCATCAGCTTTTCAATTTCTAACATTTTTGGCTTTGTAAGCCCTTGTATATTAATGAGCATTATTTTTATTTTTCCATCTTGATTTTTATTTCCTATCCCATTATTATTGTTTTTCTTTGTTGCCAGTTGTGGGCTGTCATGAGTCTTTTCCCTCCTATTTCTATTCTCTTTTGCTTGTTTTTTACTCTCTGTCTCTTCTGGGGACCACTTTTCCCCGAAATATCACATGCGTGTCCTTCCCCTTTTCTTGAAGCTCTTCCCTCAGTGTTCTTTGTTCTTTTCTTTCTGCTGGTGACAAGTCTTTCGTGATGTAGATGTTTGAGAATCCACGGGTTTTCAGGTTGAACCGTCTTTTGAATAGAAGCTCTGCTTGCTCACTTGAGTCCAGTTTCAGTAGCATTATTCTGGGATTTTTGTGTTCGTCTGCTTGGTCGGTCATCACTCTTCTTCTTAGTCTGACAACCTTTTGGACTTCTATTTTGTCTGCACCCAAGGCTCCAGCAATTTCTTGGAACTTTGTGATGTCATGCTTGTTCTGTTTCTCATGATCTGTGTCATCACATTCTGGTATGTTGTGGATCAGTATATTGGACACACGGTCCTCTTTCTCTTTGATTTCTACGACCTTCTTGATTTCTTTGGCATTGCTCAATATAGCCTCCTGCTGCTNCTGTATCTCAGCTTATCAATATGTCTCCATATTGCTTTACCTCTCTGTTTATTGTCTTTGATTTCTTGAACTATTTTGCATTCATATTTGTGCATTTCTTCTCTTATCAGCTGTTGTACCCTCCTCTTTTGCTGCCTATACTTAAGTTCAAGGTGATTTCTTCTGATGTCTGCTTCTTCAGTCCTCTTCATTCTATTGAGCATCTTTCTTTTCTTTATTTCTTCTCTTATCTCACAGGTCACCCATGGTGGTTCTGAAATGTCTGTTCCTTCTTTGTCTTGCTTAATCTTCCTTCGATATACCCTTTTCAGGGTTTTTTCTCTAACCTTCTCCATCAGTTTGTTGTATTCTTCATAGTTTGCTAACCTCCTTGTTGTCTCAATGCAGATTCCAATTCTTCCAATGAATAGGTTCAACTTGTCGTCGTCACAGTTATAGTAAACAACTTCCTTCCATCTTGCAGTTATTGTTAGTTCTCTGCCTTTTCTTCTGCACTTGAAAAACTCATTTTATGAGGTGGTGAAATCAGAGAGATCAAACATTCTTTTCCTTCATCTATTTTCATTTTTTTGCAGCTTTTATACAATTTCTCATTTACAATAACAAAATCAATGACACTTCTTTGTAGACCTCTGCTCCAAAGTAGGTTTCCCCCTCACATTTCATGTCACTATTCAGCATTTGAAGATTATGTGTAGCCATCAGTTCTAACACCATTTCTCCATTTCTATCGATATCTTGTGGCCCTAAAAATCCTACATGTCCATTGAAATCTCCCATAACTATCAGCGGTTTATCATTATTTTTAGTAATCATCTTTTCTACCTCCTCTTTCAATCTCTTGTTTCTCTTCCTATCATCTTCTGTTCTTTCGACAGAAAAATACACAAGAACCAATGATACACACATTCTTCTCATTTCTACTTTCACTTGCATCACATCACTTTCTTTTGATTCCATTCTTGTTATTTTTGTGTCATCCTTCTCTCTGTAGATCACCATTAGACCACCTCCTTTTTTGTCTTCTGTGTTCCTCATGCTCTCCACTTTTCTAAATCCTTGACTTAGCTGTATTCTATCTTGCTTTTGTTGGGTTTCTGTTAGACACATAATGTTAGCTTCTTCTTCATCCGTCATCAGCTTTTCAATTTCTAACATTTTTGGCTTTGTAAGCCCTTGTATATTAATGAGCATTATTTTTATTTTTCCATCTTGATTTTTATTTCCTATCCCATTATTATTGTTTTTCTTTGTTGCCAGTTGTGGGCTGTCATGAGTCTTTTCCCTCCTATTTCTATTCTCTTTTGCTTGTTTTTTACTCTCTGTCTCTTCTGGGGACCACTTTTCCCCGAAATATCACATGCGTGTCCTTCCCCTTTTCTTGAAGCTCTTCCCTCAGTGTTCTTTGTTCTTTTCTTTCTGCTGGTGACAAGTCTTTCGTGATGTAGATGTTTGAGAATCCACGGGTTTTCAGGTTGAACCGTCTTTTGAATAGAAGCTCTGCTTGCTCACTTGAGTCCAGTTTCAGTAGCATTATTCTGGGATTTTTGTGTTCGTCTGCTTGGTCGGTCATCACTCTTCTTCTTAGTCTGACAACCTTTTGGACTTCTATTTTGTCTGCACCCAAGGCTCCAGCAATTTCTTGGAACTTTGTGATGTCATGCTTGTTCTGTTTCTCATGATCTGTGTCATCACATTCTGGTATGTTGTGGATCAGTATATTGGACACACGGTCCTCTTTCTCTTTGATTTCTACGACCTTCTTGATTTCTTTGGCATTGCTCAATATAGCCTCCTGCTGCTCTTTGATCTTTTCTACCATGTTTTTCTCCATAACTGTTATCCTGTCTACCCCTGGTAGTGCATCAATTTTGCTCCCTAGTGCCGAAACCATTCTTTCACACGTTCCTTTTACTGCATCTGCATATGATGACTTCTCGTTTTCCTGTACACCTGGTTCGTTGAACATTATCTTCTGTAACATAGTTTCGTTTTGTTCATGTAGGACAGTAAAATTCCTGCCTTGAAAATCTCCCAGATCCTGTACTAGTTTTCCATGACTTTCTGATGTCTGTTTTATGACTCTCATTTGTGTTTTGATCATCTCTTCCAAGCTGCTCAGTCTTTGTTCGACATCACTTTCCACTTTTCCTTGCTCTTTCCTGTCCTTCATTTTGTTCTTGCATGGCTTACAAATCCAGGCCAAGCTTTCATTGTGGTTCTGTAAAGCTTTATATGCCCCATCGCTTACTCCTTGACATGATGTATGGTACCAATGGTTGCAGACATCACATTCCACTCCTTTATCTTTGCTTACAACTGTAATTCCGCATTTTTTCCCTGGTCCACCTGTGCATACGTCCATTTGAATTTTGCGGCAATGGCGGCAATTGCGTGCATCCTGTATTTTGAAACACCTCGCGTCTATTCCAACGCTTGTTGCTCTCAGAACGTTATAAAACCGTCGTTTGAAAATAAGATATTGAACCGCCCTATTCACCTATCTATCTTAATCTATCTACACCTATCTTAAGCTAATATATCGCCAGAGCGCGCGCTGCGTCTGCTGCGTTAACCATCGAGCTCAAGTTTTTCTTGCCTTGTTTTTGCAAGTCGCGAAGGCAAAAAACAAAATCACGTTACATGTCCTCATGAGCTTCTGCGTGAAGACACAGATTTATTCGACTGCTAGCAGGAAATTAAGAAGAATGTAGATGCTGAGAGTGAAGGGGATAGTGAAGAGAAGAGAGGTTTGATGAGAGAAGAAAATAGAGAGGCTAATAGTGTAGACAATATAGAAGAGAAGATAGAAAAGAAGATGGAACAGAAAATAGAAGAGAAGATAGAAAAGATGATGGAGGAGAAATAGAACGAGTTGAGATGAAGTGAGCTGGAAAGATTAGAGATGTGGGGTACTGGAGAAAAATAGAAGAAAAGATTGACGAGATCATCGAAGAGATAATAGAAGACAAGATACAGGAGAAATTAAAACGTATGATGAAAGGGAAGTTGGAGAAGGGAAGAGGGAAGAAGGGAAGAGGAGATGGAAGGAACGTAGAAGAAAAGATGGGAAAGAAGATAGAAGAGCAGAGTAGAGAACAGCTTGGAGAG
>VOPJ01007979.1:0-55715 GCA_014673585.1 Semibalanus balanoides
GACAGTTGGTGACTGGAGTCACCAACAAATACAAAATATGGAACGGGTGCAAGGCATTGCTAAAACAGGTCACCAAGTTTCAAGATTATATCTTTTGCTCTGTAGTTAAACGTCGTGGGTTCACAACACCCCCTAATTTCATCCCTGGAGTCACCAAAAAAGATTGGACCATGCGCTTGCATACCGCTCCTGGGACCACCTATGGCAAAAAATGCAATGGAATAGTTACAGGTTACCTAACCCACTGTCTTTATATATTTCAAAGAACGCAAATTAATTTGAAATATGTTATAATTTGTCAATATTGTAAAAGTGCATATTAATTATCAGGATTTAAATAATGAAGTATATTCAAGTAATTTTTAATTCTGCTCTCTGATTGGTCGTGGCGTCATTTAGCAAAAGTTCAGGCGATCAATGTTAACTGAGAAGTTTTGAACAGTTCGGATGACACATTTATTTTCAATATAAGGGTTCAGCGGAAAAAATAAACATAACATTTATCGCACGGAAATCAAAGCACATGAAATGGCGGATTTAAGCAGATATCATTTCATTTGTAATCACGCTACTTTACAGTAGTAAACATATAACTAAAATTGTAGGGGATTTATGCCTAGCGACTGTGTCTGATATGTTTTGATTGTATGTATGAAAATACAACTCAAATTGTTCAATTCTTTCTTGTGACCAAATCAATCATCTGAAGTCTTAACGACAGTTAAAAAGCATTTTAACGGATCACCACAGCCAAACGGATCCTTAGGATGATCTAGATCTCTTTCCATACAAGCTCTGTACCCGATACATGCTATTTCAAAACAACATTAAAGACACGGTCACATTTAGCAAGTAGTTTCTGGGGCAGTGTTTCAGTGAGGGCAGCATCCGGATTTGAGCCCACTTAACCCGGCTGTTGGGGTATTTTCTATTGGGGTATTTTCTGTAACACGAGTCACTGGGAGGAGGGGGGCTTTTAGCGCCATCTTGGATCTTCGGAGCCAATAAGACAATCGCGCTGACTCAAACGGCAATCGGTAGCCCAGGAAATTTCATCGACGTTAGATAATTTGTGTTGCCCTAGAGGTTACTGGTGACGTCACAGGTCAGATCAAAGGTCAAAATCTATCTATTTGAGTTTATGGGTAATACTTTTTATTCAAAGCCTTTGGTTCCAACCGTTATCACCCAGAGAGCTCTATGATACACATCCAGCATGAGCTTAAGGGGGATTTTCAGCAAAAGGTCAAGGTCAAGTTCAGGTTACAAAAGGTTACTATGCAAAAAAAATATTCAAAAGTCATGCAACACATGTTTTATATGGTATGTTACGTGTATATCTCGACATTGATACTAATTTTATCACCTGACTTTATGTGCGTTAAGTAAAGGCTAAGCAAAGGTCAAATTCAGGTCACAAAAGGTCAAAATGTAAAGTTGATAAATAAAGTTTAAATATAATAATATGTTTCTGGACCGGTTTAGTCTTCGAAATATGGTGCTGCCGTCAAAAATAGCGATATGATTTTGAAATTATGTATGGTGGTTGACTATTCATAGTCCTTTGACATATATTACGGTTTTGGAAATATCTTAACAATTTTGACTTTTTTGTCATTTTTGTCTCAAAAGAGTATTTTTTAATTGGTTGGGCAAAAACAGCTTGTAAAAATCCTAGATCGCAATGTTGTAGCCCTTTACATGTGATATCTTTGCACTTCTTCTGATTCCGTTTTGTCTACTACATGGCATTTGTACGGTCTCTTAAAGTTAAGCTGATTTTGGTGTCACAATCTTATGTAGTGACGTCACTAACTTAGCTATATCATAAAAAAAATGACGGGAATTTTGGAAAAGGTGGTAAAATAGCGGTCTGTACTGACAGGACTCAGAAGTGCTTTCCTTTGGCGTTGATAGCTACATTGGGTATTTCATGCAGATTTTACTTTAGTATTATCATCAGATGGGGGGGGGCTAAGAAAGCCCCCCAGTGCACTCGCGGCGTCAACAAAGGCTTCCTGTTCCCGAAGTAAAACTTAAAAGTTTACGGTGTTCTAATGAGGAATCTCGAGACAGGAAGCCAGAACTAAGACACCGTGCGCGAGCTTCAGTGCGACCATCTGCCGCCGACATGTGCCCGTAGCAGCTTGGTGCAGTAGCAGCGTAGGTAGTGCTGTGTCTTGTATGTCGCGTCCCCCCCCCGCCCCCTGACCCAAAATTTCCTAGCATCCCACACCTGTCACATACAAAATATCTACGTGATAATATAGCGTTTGCATGCAAAATTGATTTTGTATCTACCGTTGCTCTCCACATTTATTTATTATTATTATATTCACCAATACAACCTTCCCAAACTATCTTCAACCTGCCAATTCCGTTCTTGCCTCCACATACCACCAATCGCGCATTTCACGTTCACACCTTCGTTTTCTAACCCATTTGCCATGTATCTTCCAGCGTTTTACTATTGCGTCCTCAGACTTGGCGGCCTTATAGCCGCGTTTATTGTTGCTCGGAGCGTAGGTCGGCTGTTTATCGTCCCGCCTACGTACGAGTCTCCTTGTGTGGCGTGTCCCCTTTTCGAATTCAAGCGTGTGGCTAAGAACGTGCTTCAGAAGTATTACGGCCCACAGCCGGGTTGTCACCTCTGTCAACGTACGTGGAAGATTAAAGGACCTTCGATTTCTTGGTGTTGTTCGGGACGACGTTCTTCCAATGTTGTGATCAAAAGTTAAAATCCTTACTCTACAGTAAATAGCGGGCTATTCTTTGCTTGATATACAACCCTTGATGAATGTAAGAACTCAGATCGATGGACGCGCCGTCCGTCCGGTCAGATCGCCTGCTGACGTATAGATCCAAGGTCTAATTCTGACCCCTGCTCGTTCTCTACTCTGTCAATGGTCAGCTTAATGGCATTTCGGATAGTCATCATCCCTCTACAAATGGGCACGGACCTAGACTACGCCCGCTCGCAAAGGCAGCGTCCAAACGCTCATGCTCACCCGCCACTCCATCACCATGCCACCTCAGACATGTCCATAGATACTGGTACCTTTGGCTCCACCGG
The DNA here is from genome assembly GCA_014673585.1 of Semibalanus balanoides. NCBI lineage: Eukaryota > Metazoa > Arthropoda > Thecostraca > Balanomorpha > Balanidae > Semibalanus > Semibalanus balanoides. Next base: position 3,074 of record VOPJ01007979.1, read on the forward strand.
CTCTGACCTGGCGTACTGTTACAGCCGGTGTCTAGTGTCGCGATCTGCGCCCGGACGGGACTGTATATGCAGAGTACCGTCATAGGATGCCACGCGGTCATGATGACGAAAGGAGCGTTATATGCTCGTCTGACCGGAAATTGAGAGACGGAGCTGCGATTGGACGGCGACACCAATGTGACGGGCCCTTTGCGCATGCTCAGTCAATTTGAACTTGGAACGCGCACCAAAACCGATCACAGACCGGATCCGTTTCGTGCTGCGTCATAGCACGCTGTCATCATGGGAACGCTTCAAGGATATTTCGACATCTAGGCTGTCAGTGGGCGATAAAGAACATCGATTTCCGGAAATGTGATAACATGATTTATTCCGGCATGATTTAGTGTAACTGCCCCACGCCTGTTGGCTTTGATCCTGTTAGAATCGCTCAATATTCTCACCGGCGCGGTCAAAGTACTGAGCACCAGGCAGCAGTATCTCGTCAAAGTCGCGGACTTTCACGCCGCGTTTGATATCTCCGTAAAGGAGTGTAATTCAGTTTACAGCGTACGGGTTGCCGTGAGGCTATTCACATGAAACATCATCACAAACTTGATCGGCGAAAGACGAGACAAATTGCTGGTAGACAGTTAACCTATACACAGGAGCAGAGACACCAATTTGGAATAGGGGGGGGGGGGTGGCGTTGACATGGGGTGACCTAGCGTCCAGGCAACAAAACTATAGAAACTAAAAACTGTGCAGTACGTACACACGTGGAATCCGAACATCTCTGCATGCGGAGTGGTTCGAATCGTCATCACCGCAACTGACCCTTCTAGATTATACTGCACTCTTACCTGATTATAACCTGCTGCGATGGGCAGGATCTAACCGTTTGTGCTTGTGTTGTTGTTGTTTTTTTTATTTTTGTTTGTTTTTTAGGAAGAAATCCAGCTGACATTTTTATATAAAAGTTAACCACGGCATTGACTGGGGTACTGATCTAAAAACACCATTGACTTGGGGGGGAGGGGGGGACGGTAAAACGCCCTCTGTGTATCTTACCGAACACAATTGATGCGCAGCGAGAGGCGCTAGGCGGCATTTAAAAGCACTAAATGAGACCAATCTATAGCACGATTTGAAATTTCCAATTGATGTCATATGTCAGGTCACGGTCAGGTCAAGGGTCAAAATTAAGGTATTTTAGTTTGTGGGCCATAATTTCCATCCAAAGCCTTCGATTGTGACCACAATCACCCAAAGTGCTCTTAAACGTATGATACACAAACCGCATGATCGAAAGTGAGATTATTAGTTAAGGTCAAAGTTCAAGGTCAGGTCACAAAAGGTCACTGTAAACAAATTATCTACGAAAGCCATGTGACACATGTTTACGGATCATTTTACGCATGGAAAGCGGTAGTGACACTCATTTGACCACCAGATCTCATGTATTTGAAGTAAATGTCAAGCTGAGGTCAAAGAAAGGTCAACACTTTGACCTTATAATGATAGTGTTAGCATTTCTGAATGAAAACTTGTCTCGACCTATCTCAACCATGTTTACGCTACATCGACCAGTCAGCACCAGATTAGTTAAACATTGTTCGTGTCCCTTTTGCCGCACACAAAATTATAGGTCTTTTCCATGGACTATCACGTGCGCCCTTTCTCACCCCTCGCGAATTGCGTTTTTTTAAGGCATTCAACATTGGCTATGTTTCTCGAAAATAAAGTAGCTTAAATAAAGATCATGTCAGAACTTTTGCCTACACGAGATATCAATACTTGCAGCTCTGAATCATACCAGGTTATATGGTGCGCTTCCTCGATGCCACAAACAATTACTTTGTGCCGTGTGTGCGTGGTGTGCTTGTGCGCTTCCGTTGCTGTGGTGCGTTCCCTGCGTGTGTGCGTGTCCTGCTGTGTGCGGCTGTGCAAAATGTGCGTTGCGTGCGCGTGTGCGTGTGCTTGCTGACGTGCTGCGCGCGCGCGGCGCGCGGCGCGCGTGTGTGTGTGTGTGTGTGTGTGTGTGTGTGGTGTGTGGTGGTCTGCCAGTGTGTGTGTGGCTGTGCAGTTGTGTGTTGTGCGGTGGGTCGTCGTACTTGCGCGTGTCTTGCGCGAAGGTGTGCAGGTGTGTGCGGTGTTTGTGCCGCGTGTATGAAGGTGATGCGCGTGCGGTGTGTGTGGTAGTGCTGCGTGTGTGCGGTGTGTGCGTTCGAAATTGTGCGTTTGGTGCGGTCGTGTGCGGTGTGTGCGGTGTGTGTGCGGTGTGTGCGGTGCGGTGTGTGCGTTGTGTGCGGTGAGTCAAAACTAGGCATGTTTGAATTTGACGAACTTGACCTCTTCGTGACGTCATAGGTCACCATAATGGGGTCAATGAGATGTTTCTGACATAAGATTATTCAGAGATACCGATTGGCGTTTGAATCATCCCGATCCGACTGCTGGTGCCTGATATATCATTTCGACGACCGTGATTCTCGCCGCCATCCTCGATTTCAAATTCATATAACTCAAAAATGTTCAGACGGATTTTTTTTGTCGAACGATCTGCTATTGTGTTAGATTAAATTTCACAAAGTAGCAGTGGCCTGCCTCTTTTCGTTTACGAGTTATTTACGAAAAAGATGTGCCACTGTATTCGCCTCCAACCGGACTGCTATATTGTGACGTCATCACCGGCCCATGCCCTCGGGGCAAATAAAGAAAGGCTACGTTGATAAAAAACAGAGAGAAGTAAGCAATTTTGACTTTAATTTGTGAATAAGGAAAGCTCATTCTTTATTAATTTCATCTAAACCCAACAGGTGGTCCCAACCCTATTCAATATTGACATTGTCCATCGGTGCTGTCTGTTGTTGCTGCACGCAGTTAAATATAATAAACTATTGATGGCCTTGCCCCTGATACCGGGGGCAAGGGCTATAGTAATTGAATTGGATTCCACTGCGTGCAGCACCAACAGACAAAGACAGAGGTGGTGTCGATGAAGTGGACATAACATTTGCACTACACTGTACACAGTACATACCTATTGATACTGACGCTTTACAACGGGGGAGCCGGTAGCTCCGTGGCATGTCTTCCGACTGTCACGCAGCGGCCCCGGGTTCGATTTCACCGGTGGTGCCGTCCGGAGGATAGGCTCCCGGATCAAATCCCCTGCCTCCGAGTGGAGGGGGTCCCATGGTGGGGTCCAACCCCAGACCCCTCCTTGCCCCTCCCCGGCATCTCTCTCCCGGACAATGGCACAAGGCCGAACCGGATGCAAAATAATAAAAAAACGCTTTACAACGCTGGTAATTAAAATTAGAAGAGGCCGGCATCTATGAAAATAATAAATATAAGTCGAAAATATGTCGCACCATTTGACCAGGAACAGGTCACGTTGTTTATTTTCAAATATTATAAGAACTTATCACAGATGATTGAGTAAAATAAAACACTTCCGGAATTGATGCATCCTAACCCTTGCCCGGGTAGGGCAAGATCACTGCGTGACCGGGTAGGGGGTTAGGGTTGCGGGGGGGGGGTTGTTGTACGAACACCGCTAATTTAAGCTAGAGCTCTCGATTAAAAAACGATGCGGTTGCGTTGTATCAGTATATGAAGCCATTGACACCACATTGACGGGTATGTCTTGGGTCAAGGATGACCTCTGAGCATAGTGTTACAGGTGCGTAAACCCGCAAGCCCAGGCCAGCCGAAGCCCATGACACAAGCCCGGAGACCCCAGAACCAGACCCATTCAAATTTCATAATATTGAGGCCCATGCTCGGGCTTCCCATCCATATTAAGCAGATAATAAATGTTCAACACAATTTTGCAACGCATTATCCTAACATATTTACTGCAGGCTAATTAACGAGAAATAATATCACGCACCTGTGTATTGCTGTGTCTTTTGACTCATCGAACACTTTTCGTTCAACATTGTCATACTGAATCAGACTTTGGATCGGACATGATTTGTGATTTTTTAATATTTACCACTGCTAGGTATCTACCATGATTTGTTGCTCTCATATAATTGCCAAAATTTATTGTTTAAGTGTCCTATATCATTTATTAACATATTTACCTGGTTAAACATCTCACATCTGGTTGTCAAGTAAAAAAAACGGCTAGCTACATGACTCAAAAATTATCATACCCATGCTCACCCAGTTCCCATGAAAAGTCGAAAAATACATACCCAGCCCAGACAATCGGAAGAATTGAGTGAGCACCCATGGGTGCACCCGATCCATGAAAAAAAAAACTGCTCTGAGGTAATCTAAATGACCCAATTGTCACAAATAGTAAATGTGTGAAAATAGAATACTGATCATGCAAAAATGGCGCAGAAACATTTTAGGATGCTTAATACAAGCCACATTTGAAATCAGCGTCACAAAATGACAAAAAACTGCCCAATGCCAAAAAGATCATGTCAGGTCATCTGAGGTCAGTGACTTCGGTTGACCTGTGAAAGTGCATGACCCTTGTGGAACATATTATTATGTAAAATATATATATCAGATTTGAAATCAGCGTCACAAACTGTCCGTGAAACGATCAGAAGTAAAAAACAGTCATCTGAGGTCATTTTAGGTCAGTTAGCTCGGTTGACCTCGAAAAGGTCAGTTGAGGTCACAATCTCAGCAGAAGCCACAAGTGTCACCTGGAAACACCTTTGCATATGCTCCTGAACAACAAACACTCGGAAACTGCACATGTAACAAGGATCGATACTACGGGGCGCCAGTTACATTTGACAAAACCTTGAGAAACAAGTCATAGGTCACGGGTCACGAAAGTTGAAAGTTTGACATTTTCAGACTATGTGTTAATTGTTCAAAAGAAGAATACTTAAAAATTCATTGAAATCGGTTGATAACTACGTGAGTTATTTTGGAAAAACCGAGGCGGGGTGGCATCCACCCCTCTACCCGGACCAGGGATTAATTAGTTTATCACATAAATAGTACGTACTATACGGGATTAAGCTTTAGTCAAGGGCGCCACCACCTCCCGAAAGTTCGGGGGACGGAGGTACTCTGAAATTGATTTTGTCCATGCAACGCACATACCCAGGTAACAGATACCGTTGTAACAACGTTGTGAAAAATTAAGCTGGAACTTTACGTTTTAACAACGTTGTGACAACGTCGTGAATGTTGTGGAGAAAAAGTTGTATAAACGTCGCTGTTAAACGTTACAGCAACGTTGTATCGTTACGATGTCACAACTTTGTTCTAGTAACTTGGGAAGAACAGTTCGCTATGTGGTACTATATATTACCATATGCCGAGCAATGTAAAAAGTATTAGCGCGTGGAGTGTGGTATTTTCCGCATACAGCACAAGTCCAAAAACTGTGAAATTTGACCTTTGATGACCTCTGGTGACCTCAATATTGACCTTATCTAAAAATGGTCTCTGTAACTTCGAATGTACTTGTTGAGAGCTTTCAAACGCTTTTTTCCGCGTCTTTCTATCTCTTTTTGTTTTCGAGGTAGACGGGGGGGGTCATTTTGACCCCCCCCCACCATGGCGAAGTTGTCTCGGAGGCCCACCCGGGCGCGGGTTAAAATAAAACAAATGTTGGGGGAACACAGCGCCCCCGCCCCGCTGTGGGGAGCTTGCCTGGCTTTAAAGGGAATAGTGTCACCTGAAAAAACGAGAAAGCTCAAGAAAATGGATGAAGTAAGAACAAGAAATGATTATCATATTAACTATAAGCTCAAAGACCTAATTTACGCGGAAATATGCATAATTAAAAATGTAATTATTTGGTGATAAGTTCATATTTTTTTCCCTCAAAGTCATATGCGAAATAGCTGGCTGAGCAAAGCCCAACGTCATCGATTTAGTGAGGGATCGTGTCGTATCAACCATGGTGGTACTTGCCAAGTAGGTACTTGTTTGAAGAGTGCCGGAAAATATAACATTTGAAACCATTCAGTACTTGCTTTTAGTAAGGGTATTCGTCACTATTAGATTTTCACTATGAAATGTAAGTGTCCAGACCGCCATTCGTCGCTCACTGTCCGTGCTCTGGGGCGTCCGTCTGGATTATGTGTCACAAGGTCATGCAACCGGTCCTACACTCACTGGCGTCGGTCTCGCCTCGCCGGTCGGCTCTTATCACTCAGCGGGCGACTGCGCCCGCGGCCAAGTCAAAACAGCGCACGCGCGTACGTTTACGAGGTGGGGTTCGGTGAGTGGGGAGGGGACGACTCAACAATTTGGTATCGCGAGCCTGGAACGTTCAGGCCAGCGCTGACGTACGCATACGCTACAGAACGTTTGTATTGAGAAAATGCTTTTTATCAGAATAGTTCAAACACAAAAGTCACTAGCATAGCTTGACCTGAAAAGTTCATTCTTGCAATGAAAAGAATGAGGTACTGAAACAGTTGGTTTTGTTCCAGCACTTACGACTTTCCCCAAGGTCTATACGTAGCAATCAACTCGTTGCGTGCATAATCATAGCGTCATCTCGCCAGATAAATCAGCTCATGATAGTAGAAGGAGAGGTCGATTGGAAGTTGACCGGGTAGTATAGCCCGTGGATATGCGAGATCACGAGCGGAACGAGTATATATATTAGGACTGAATATTAGAATAGCAGTTAAGGGAGGCTTACAGTGATGGTGAAATGGTTGAGAGCAGTCAAGGTCATGTTCTCTGAGCGGAGATGCGCCACAACTTGGCTATCTCAACGATCAATAACCCTAAGTGTTAGAGGTGGAGCTATTCCCTTTTAATTACATAAAACCGGAAAAACGAGGACAGGTTTCAGGCACATCACATAGATTGCTTTAGCATAATTACTGTAAAATAATAAAGCCCAATCATGAGAGAAGAAAACAACATGAGAGGACATACACAGAACAAAGTGATCCGTTAGAGAAGTGGTCAGGTGGGAATGACGACGCCTCATACCTCTCCTCTCTTCAAAGATAGCCTTCCAGGATTCTATCCGTGAATCTTGCATTCAAGTAAATATTGATGTTACTTAAAAACCACTGAGCCTGGGTCCTGCGGATGAGTGCGGAACCTACTGCGGAACCTACTGAGCCTGGGTCCTGCGGATGAGTGCGGAACCTACTGCGGAACCCACTGAGCCTGGGTCCTGCGGATGAGTGCGAACCTACTGCGGAACCCATTCGTTAGCCTGGGTCTGCGGATGTAGTTGCGGGTAACCTACTGCGGAACTAGCTGAGCCTGGGTCCTGCGGATGTAGTCTGTGTATATTCTCCTGCTGTGTAATTCTTCACTGGCCTGGGTTCCTGCGGATGAAGTGCGAACCTACTTCGATCTATGTTATTGTCTTGGTTGTATTCTTTGAGTGCGGAAACCTACTGCGGACCTCTATTCTGAGCCTGCGGTCCTGCGGATGGGTGCGGAACCCTAACTGCGGTAATCCCACTGAGCCTGGGTCTGCGGATGAGTGCGGAAACCTACTGCGGTTTAACCTACTGAGCCTGGGTCTGCGGATGAGTGCGGAACCTACTGCGGACCCCACTGAGCCTGGGTCCTCGGATGAGTGAAATATAGCGGCGGAAAGGGATTCAGAACCGACAATAACGAGCACCTGTGGGAGTGATCGGATAGAAACAGCTGGTGCGACCAAAAGAATTGTGGGCCTATAATCATATCAACAATCGACCCAGCCGCTTCACAAAACACCAGCCCGGTTTGAAGGCCGTGTCCGCTAAGGCCAATTTATGACCTTCTTAGACAATGTGACAACGGATATCCGCCATCGCACTTAAATCGGGCAATTTTATATGTCGGGAGAAATTTGGCCGGGATCAAGTTGTAGCAACACGATCGCATCGCGTGGGCTTACTAGGTATTTACCCAGTGTTTAGGACTGTCCTGATTACTGATGCATAGAGATAAACACACTATCAGTGCTGTTCTGTGAAGCGAATGTGGCGTGATTCACTAATGTAGCAGACGTTGACGAATTTACCTCCAGGAACTGACTTGCCTTTCTCCTTAATTAATAAGTATATCTGCATCACAATTAACTAGCAGGATGTCTCTAATTAATAAATCAAGAAGCAAGTGACGTGATTTACTTGCAAGCAGCCAGTAAAGTATGTCGAGCTTTGCTTTGATTTGTTAGTTCATACTTGCCGAAGTGGCAGATGCAATCTGTTGACATGCTGTATTGTATCATTTAGCTGGTACTTTACAACTACTTGGTTATATGTGTCGGTGTTGTGTACATACCTTCCTTGGAGCCTTAACAAATACGAACTAAGTCAAGAAGATTGTATTCCCCTTTATTTCATCTGTTATTTTCACATAACTCTTATTTTTTTTAGCTTGCTACTTACTCCTCCCCTTTCTGCTCTATTCGAACTCGCTTCTTTTACTCCTTCCCACCTCTATGAACACCAACAGCGATGAACGAACACCCACCTCTTTCTTCGTGTTCAGCTCATTAGCGTGTTTTCCGAGCCGTTCCACTAGCTGCCCATACCGCTGCTGTTTTCCTCCCCCTCCCATCATTATACCCCCTCGGGAGCGAAGAGGGGAAGAAGGAATGCGCGGTACCGATCCCCAACCGTTACCGATCGGCCTGAACAGATGGCAACAATGGGGCCCAGAGATAAGAGAGACTATGGCAGTAGGTGCACATAATACGGCCCGGTAAACGCCTGCTTCACTGCCTCTGGGTATGGAGCTGCAATCATAACCGGCTAACAGTCAGAGTAATTAAATGTAAGTGATCAGTAAATAGGCATAGAATTTACGAATGGTTGGAGACATAACAAAAACAGACGATGTTAGCTGGGACGCACATGTCAGTGACGTGATGCAAAAGCGTGTCGGCCTACTGGTAGGACTTCGCCGCCTGAGGCACTTCCTCCCGCAGCGCGTGATGTTGACAATTGTGCACGGTCTGGTCATCTCGCGCGTGATATATTGTATCGACGCTAGTGTTGTCACTTGGCAACCACAATTGTGGTATACCCCAAAAATACTAATACCGAATTGGCTATTGGTCGGTCAGACAACACATTCTCGATATTGAATCAGTCAGACAAGTCAGCGACATAAATCAGTCTGACCACGTTTTTCCAGAGATCTGGGCGTGTTTTGCAGGTTTTCGTAATTTTAAAAGTGAATTTGAGGCATTTCATTTGGATTCTGATCATATATTACTGAGACATGCTTCTCTAAAAATGTGCATACATCAGTAGTTTCGTTTGTTAACCTCTTACAACAATATTGCAATTCGGTCAATTAATCGGTCATTTTCATGTTTGGAAAAATTGGTTTAGTTTTTGGTCAGCATGGTTGCCATGAAACTGGTATCGGTTTGGTCAAGCTTCAGGACTTTTCTGAAAGTGATATCACTAATCTATCTATGAATGTGGCAAAGGTTTGGCTTCTAACTAAACAGACTGATGACAATTTTGCAACCAGGGTCGTTACTAGACTCATCAATTATGATCATGTATCTCGCACGCGGGATGACTTGAACCTCCTCGCACCTCACCAGATGTGCGATCTTCAGACAGCGATTGTTGCTCACAAGGCATGTGTGCTGGGTGAGTGGGGACCTCGCCTCATTGTTCCGCACCTACGCTGATGCGCGGCCCTGTGAGCGTATCACGCGACAGGATCAGTACCTGCGCCCGCCTGCTTTGAGAACGGCGGCCGGACAGCGTTCGTTTTCGTACCGTGCGGCATGGCTGCTGAACGCGTTGCCTGCTGTGAGGGGGCTAGAGTGTTTTATTTAAGCAGCCCATGACACGTTATAGCCCTGCGTATTAGTGGAATGTCTGTGACGTCAATACAGAAGTTGTCTATATCATATGTGAATGAATGTGTTATTGTCTTAAGGATAAACAAAGTTAAACATATAACGGTGATGCATATAAGCTGAAATTGTTGATTCACCACCCCTGACCATCCTTCATAGTGTTGATTTGTTGATAGATAATGACTTTCCAGAAAAAGGAAAGCTTACCGAACTGTAGAAAAAGACCGAGGGAAGTATTCAATCCTCCTTATCTATGTGTTTACAACTCTTTATGTTGGATCTGAAGATAAGAGTTTTGGTTGACGAGTTTACATCTCGGGCTGGCAGCTAAATGCGCACATTTAATGGATGCTTATGTCATTAGCTTTACCTTTTATCTGAGTAAGTGATACTGACCTGCGATTTATATTAATCTAGTATATATCAATGACAATGACATACTGGTCACTGGTCACCGGACACAAGATTCGACAAAGGTCCAAATCAATTTTGTGATTGTGATAACTTGCAGATATATTCAACGACTCTATAATCATCTATCGTGCACTACGTGGAGATATAAATTAATCGAATGAGTCTGTTACATCACCTAACATTTCTGTCGTCAAATATAATGGAGCATTACTGCAGGTGGCAATTACGGTTCATTCGTTATTAAGTTAGCTTAGAATGCTCTTATTTTTCCATTTGTGATAAATTAAATGCGACTGAGTATGGGGTTGTATTAACACAGCTTCGCGCATTCACATAGAATGCGCTATTATAAGAAACATGTTTCATGACAATATTTCTCCTTACCTTATCCCAATATAATATAATATAAGTCCTTAATGTTTAAACTCGATCCAAACTATGGGTTGTATGTTGCCGGGAAATATTTTTATATTTGGCAACAACAAACTTCTACAGGTTCCCTTTGCACTTTTATCATTCTAATTTCTAGCATATTTAACAAACATTTACGCAATTCCGTAGCCCTACGTTCGGGTGTTTTCTTGGATTATAGTCCTTCAACAAGCAGATATCTGCATGGACTCGAATTTCTACCAACCGATTGCACCACTCGATTATTAAATAAAGGCTGAGTTGAAAGCTGGTCGGAAAGCTGCGTTAGATACAACGCCTTGGTATGTGATCATCTGCATGTTATCGCAGTTGTTCTGACCATCAGCGGCAGCTACTACCGATAACGTGATATAGTCCAAAGACAAGTGTATCGTTAGCATAAGATGGGGTGCGATTCTCGTCGACTCGAACATCTTAGGCGAGATGGAATATGGATGGCGTCCAAACTAACCGAGGAAAGTAATTGGCTTCGCGGTCAAAATGCCGACGAGTATCTCAAGACTCGTATTGCAAGACTCGACAAGACGGCGAAAATTTAGTGGGCATTATAATATGATCTAAACAACTCATAATATGGAACTTTGCGAGATTAAGCTGTAGCATTTTTAAATGTTGTGTCATTGCAGCCTGCTTGACGCTGTAAAGTAAATGATGCACAAATGTATTCAATATGATAAAATGGACGTTCATTCAGAGATACGTACTTGCCAGGGCCCGTGCAAATCGGTGATTAAGTCACAAAGGCTAGCAATTCAGCTGTCGGCATGATATTGCCCATTCACTAAGCTGCATTGCCGTTCAACTCGACTAACAAATTGCTTTGGAAGATTGCTCTTCAGGTTTGTCCTTTCAAGCGATTGCGTTTAAGCCTGCATGCTATATTTTGCGGTCTTTGAACAATTAACATGCATAATGTATGTGTCAGTGAGAGTCAAAGGTGGGCGGATTTGCTACCACACCGGTTGTTATACTTGCGATAATAACAATGCGTCATAAATCTTTGCGACGATCCTACATATTTGTGTATCATTATCCTAATCAATTCTGCGAATTATTAAATTTAATTGTCATGTTAATCACTCGCAACATTCGCAATGCCACGACGAACGTCGGATTTACCATCTAACCAGACACCAGACCCTAAAACATCATTTTCGGCACACGTCAGCTCGATTAGGCTGCACGCGATGACAGCACATATTGATAAGCGGCTTTGTTTGGCGACCTCACAAGGCCCCACCACCCTGAGTCATGCTCTAGTTCTGCGCCCCCCGAACTGGCCTCATGGTTCGCCGCGAAAATCGGCCTGCAATCTCGTCTCTCCGCTCGCTGCATGCGATTCGCAGAAGCACGTGTCTGTCCTCAGACGTCCGAGTTCGCTGTCATCGCGGGGCCTCACGGAAGATAACGCATCTCGTCAAGATCGCATCAGACATTCTAGTGTCAGTCGGGCGGAAAGCCCACTGGTATAAATGTAGAGCATGTGGGTAATCGTGTCAGTTATTTTAGGGTTACAGGTGCAATTTGGTGTAAGAATTGATGCGTCGGAAGCTTAAGGTTTCCTGGTCCTGCTTAGGTATGTACATACAAAGGATGATGTGAATGATAATGCATTTTATGTTGCATCAGGGTCACATCGAAAGAGTGCCGAGTCCTTTTGCATTTGTGAGATTTTCTTTGATGAATAGCAAATGCATTCAGCGAAACATGCTATATGGTAAAGACAGGATAGGTACACTTCCTCTACATCCACAACTTATACTTGTTCAAAAATGTAGAAGTTCTGCTTCTTATACACAAAGCAAATTACCACTCTACTGACATTTATTCGTTATCTAAAAAAAAACAACAATATTACAAATAGTATCTGGACAAAATATCAAAAGAAAACATTGTGTAGAAAACGAATGGCAGCTAATGTAGCTCAGTTGATGGAGCGACGAACTGAAAGCTACATTGACAGATTTGGTTTTGAGCCGTTCCGCAGCCCGATATTTGCTCGTGACCGATCGTAAACAGAACAGATGAAATAATTGATTGGCCGAACAACGTTTTAAAATTATATCACGATATACTTTGGTCACTAAACTCTCCGGTGAACTAGGAATACGATTGGTATGGGTAGGTACGCAATGCAAGGGTTAAGGCTAAAGGCCTCTACCATGGCATGCGTGTAAAGGTATTCTCTTCCCAGCAGGGGCGGCGCCATTGGAGGGGGATGCAGGGGACACGTCCCCCTATCTTCAGATGGCGGGGTAGTCTGCACGCGATGACAACACATTTTGATAAGCGGCTTTGTTTGGCGACCTCATATATCCCAGCTACCTTTCGCTGGGAAAAAATGTAGGGGAGAGTGCCACCAGCGAACACATCTTTTGAAAAATCAGTTTAGTGGCTTTTGCGTTTTGTCCTGGAGATCTGAAACTGTCGTCTAGAATTGGATTATCTAAATTAGGAGTGCATGAGGAAACTCCATAAGCAAATTAAATTTTAAAAACTCATTAAAATTATTTTGCATTTATGAATCATATTTTAATTTTTGGCACCTTTCTGTTCACTGATGGGTATCGGTAAATCCATCAGTAAACAGGGGATGTACCACCAGTGAACAGGGGGATTCAAACAGTGAATTTCACCATGAATAGGTGGGCGGTGCAGGTTTACTTCTGATGCTCACATGATGTTTGTTGTCAATCCATTGAGACTCGACACTAAATATAATCTCTCTGACACTCCGCAATAATAAAACAACATTGTATAATCTCTTTGACACTCGGCAATAATAAAACAACATTTCGAACAAATATATTTCAAGTTCAGGAAACATTATCTACCAAAATGTCTTCAAACACGTCCTATAATTTGAGACGTCCAGTAACATAAAAGAAACGTTGATCCAGTAACCTAAATTGAACATTATTCTGAAAAATTTGTCTTTGGAACGTTCCGTCACAGCATAAGGCACTCAGCATTGAATGCTGTAACGAGAGAGGGTCCTCATAAAACGTGAGGTTTTCCTTGGTCCTGGTCGTGGAGCCCTTCGTGGAGTTATTCAGCCTAACCAGTATATCTCCTGCATTCACAGTAGAAAAGTTGAGGTTGTCCGGAAGTAAGATCCACCAGTGAACAGGTGTTCACTGGTGGGCGCCCATCCCTGTTCACTGGTAGGCACTGGGCATACAACATATTAAAAAAGAAAATTAGAGGGGGTCAAATTAAATGGCTGTTGCAAACTATGACATTCTCATCATTCAATGGACATCGCATAAGGTGTCACTAAAGTTAATTTCACTAAATATCAAAATATAACGTTTCTGGAAAGCAAAAACCACTAATTGAAGAACAAACGGCAAACACAACATTTAACTGTTTGTATCCTGACAAAATCAAATGAGAGCAGCCATTGGTGTTAATAACTTTGAACATCGTCGCTTAGTGTCAGCTACTACCACCGATATCGATGAAAGTATCACATTAGATGTTTTCAAGATTGATTATTGTGTGCGAAATGTTTTACAATATTTTATAATGTTTTGAAATGTTTTAGTGGTAGCCGTTTTTACGATGGACTAATTTGCGAAAAAAATGTTTTAACCCCTGCCCTACGGGGCCGTAGCACGAGGGTTAAAATATTTCTCGCAAATTAGTCCAGCGTGAAAACGTCTACTTCTAGAACATTATAAAACATTTGAAAATGTCTTAAGACATTTCGCGCACAATAATTCATCGTGAAAACTGCTATTACTAGTAGAGACAGGAGGGGCACCTGTTCTCTCTAGGCAACATGTTCGCTGGTGGGCAGCGAACATGGTTCGCTGGTCTTCCCTACTGGTTCGCTGGTGGGCACTCTCCCCTACTCCGTGTAGATATCTTCCTTCACGTGTCACAATTTTTTCCATGTTGAAGCTCAATCAATTTGGTGGCATTGCATACCCGCAAATATGCAGGGGTGGGCCACCGGGGAACGGTGAGGTCAGGACCCCTCCTATCTTACGATAGAGGGTGGATAGCGGGGTACAGTCCCCTCCTATCGGGTCAACTCATCCGATTGTTATTTGGTAGCGAGCGAAGCTGTGCACACCACTCTCTCGCCGTTGTTTGTCCCTTCCATGCACGTTCTGTCATTTTGCTAACTTAAAACTTGAAAAACAAGAAACAAAAAAGGCTTGGGACCAGACCACAGATGCAAATTAATTTTTACAATGCATTTATCATAGCGTTATTTCAGCTACATGTATTCAGGATTCCTCCAATAATAAACATGTTTCCTGTTCACTTTGGAACCCCTCCCCCAGTTTCGATATCTCCTGAATCGGAGCTCGAAAGATCGATATCAGCTGGTCTGTCTTTCTTTTAACCCGCGCCGTGCCGGTGTGTTCAACACCACCTTCTTCGTGCCGGGACTTCGATCTCGGCTCCTATGCGACGTGGACAAAAACCGGTAATACTGTTCGAAAGACCGTACAAATATTTGTAATTAATGTTGTCATGTTTTTGGCTCAGGTCAGTATTGAGTTCACCAAAAGTCACCAAAGGTCAGATTTTCCAGACTCAGACTGAGATCCAGAAACTCCAAAATATCTCGGGAACTAAGCTAGCTAGAAAAAAAGAAAAACTCTCGAAAAATGTGATTGCCAAAGTGCTATCAAACTAAACTTTAGGTCAAAAGTTAATGCTACAGAGATCATCAAAGGTCAAAAGCAAAACTGTTTTTCGCAAATACCTTTTTTACCAAATAAAGATAAAGCAATAATTTGAGGACACTATCGTGTTTGTCTCGTCAAGTCACTTCAAATGATAATCATGTTGACCAGGTTAGGTCAACTGAGAAATTTGACCTCAGGTCAAGGTTAAGTGGTGACACAAGTAGGTCATGTTACATATTAGGAGATGTGTCTCGACGAGAAAAACACATTGATGCAAGTTTGACTTCCTTATCTGTATTCTGTCGGGAGTCGTTGACAAAAAAGTGTTGGTGACCTCGGATGACCTCAGCTGATCCTGAGGGGGTCACTGAACAAAAATGTCAACTGGATCATCAATAATAGCCATGATAACATGATCCAGAAGGAATTGGACGGATATCATGCAGATCCTCGGAATAGGAAGCAGAGGAATATTTCCCCATTTACTTATAATGGGGAGGTAACGAAATTGAACCGACCTAAGGCCACCGATATAAAAGGAATCCGAGATAAACAAATTGTAGGTAACTATGAATTTATAAATATTGTAAGTTTGAAACCAATAGGTTAAAAAACTGTGCCTGTGGTACGACTGAAAACGCTTTTGGAGGTAGGGTCACGTGACCTGGCCTGTTGACCTGATCTGAGAAGACACGAGGTAAAACAAAAGCATACAATGTGGGTAACTGATGTCAAACAGCTGTGCCAAAAACGGTGGCGCTGAGCGTTACCGTTTTCCGCTATCCTCGAAATAAAAAAATGTGTGGGGGGCGTCTATCCCACACCCTCCAGCACGGTGCAGATTAATGATCCACTGGAATTCAAGATCTTCATGCCTTTTATGCCGACCCTTTGCGTAAAATGCATAAAGATCTGGGATCCTACTGGATCCCTCAGCGTAAATTGTAGGTCCCACAGCATACAATATATCAAGATCTGGGATCTTTGTGGATCCATGGGCTTATTGTGTACCTGGATCTGGTGTCCCATGTGGACCTCGGGACACAGGACACATATCCGGATCTCAGCTGGGTCCCGGGACCAAGGAACATGTCTGTCTGGTGGGCACCTACCTACTCGTTAATGATCCACATTGCTGCTTGAAACTTGCAAATACAATTAAAACATGGCACGTTCTCGTGTGGCCAAATGAAACGTAACACAATTGAAGCTAACTGACGGCAGCTTACTATGTCTGGTGCAACTGCATCCAGCTGCAGATGGTGCAGCTGTCTGGTGCAGCTGCAGACGATCAGACTTGTGATTTATTCACATTTTAATGAATTATTCAATCATGATTCACCGGCAAAAATGAATGATTCAATCATGATTCAATCACTAAACATTACTACCAATGAATGATTCACAGTGATTCACGGGCTTACGTGAATCAATCATGAATGATTCATTCAATGAATGATTCATGAATGATTCAATCAAAAATGATTAGCAATGCGTAAGTGCAAATACAGTGCAATCTATTCGGGAATGACGATGTTTAAGAACAAATGAAGGTGGCTGAAAGTGATCTTGACATGTTTCATCGGTTTATTTCCTATTATTATATTTGTATTAGTTTTCTGCATAAGGCGTAG
The DNA here is from genome assembly GCA_014673585.1 of Semibalanus balanoides. Lineage (NCBI taxonomy): Eukaryota > Metazoa > Arthropoda > Thecostraca > Balanomorpha > Balanidae > Semibalanus > Semibalanus balanoides. The sequence goes on from VOPJ01007979.1 coordinate 19,963, forward strand.
GACAGGGGGCGAGGGGGCCATGGCTTCACTTTTTCCAGGTGGGGGGCGCCAGCATGTAACTGCCCCCCACTTTTGAACGATTTAATCCTCCTCGGGAACGATATTTGTTGACTAATGAATGCTTGAAGTTGTGGAAATAATTATAATTTTTAACTCCGCAATACCATAACCATTGACGTAAACAATGGCGATTGGGGCGGCCCAAAGCCATTTTTAAAGTTGGGAATCCAACAATATACGGTTCTTACTTTTGAATGGCTTTGTAATTCTTATTTCGACTGATAATGGTTATATTATATGCTTTAAAGATGGCAGAATAATAGTAAATTTCAATTCACAATCATAGCTGTAGGAACGGTTGACTGGGTGACATGATCCCTCCACTTTTAGGCGGGGGCGGTAATGAATAACTGGCCTCCTCACTTTGAAGAAGCTATCGATCTCTTTTTTGGTTTTGATGAATAAACTTGGAGTTGGGAGACAAACTAGGTACTAACTAATTCAGACTCGAGTAGGGAAGGGGACAGGGTCATATGCTCAGTTTCTAGCTGGGGGTCAACAATGAGAACCTCGCCTCTCAGTTTTGAGCCATTGTACCCTTTTCGATCACCGATATTTGTTCGAGATTCACTCGCCTACGGGGAGCGTTTTTCACTTCGCCTACGGGGCCTGACAGTCACCCTGCTAACTTCCAAACAAGCAAATTCGAGCTACACGAAAAAAAAACAGCATGTTGCCTGTCATTGTGGAGAAATCTGATGCATATATCATTTTTTTTATGCAGGTCACAGTGACTATCCAGGTCAAATGAAAGACAAAAGAAATGACCACGTCAATAGTGATTTTGCTCAGACCGTCGTAATTATAATTTATAATGAAAAATAAAAATGTTTTATTAGGTTTGTTTGTTGCCGTGATTAGCTATCTACCATATACTAATTGTTTAGCTCTGGGTTCATTATAACTCTTAGGTCACGAAATCGTCACCATAAGAGGATTATTGCTATGGTGCGATTAGGCTTAGAGCCTGATCGATAAGTCCAGATAGCGGATAGAAAATCTAAAATTTATAAAAAATTATAATGCAAAATAAAAGGCCATGTTCCTAGACCAGTTTTGTTAAAAAACAATAAAACAAATATTTGTTTTTGTATTGGAAAAAACGTGATATTAAAAATGAAAGTCCTTTTCACTATCAGTCAAAAATGGAGATATTGCCTTTAAATTTGTTTTGGTTATTGTTTATAATCAGTTCTCAGTTCTCTCACATATATTCCGTTTTTTAACAGCATTGAAAATTTCGATTTTGTAGCGATAAAAAGCAGTTTTGTCTCTTTGGGGGTCAAAAACACATAATTTTGGATTTCCGAGATTACCATGTTAATGAAAATATCATGTAGGTTTTTTTTCCGTTTTCCATTTGCTATGCTGTAAAAAGTTTTTTCTATGTTTTTTTTCCTCAAATATTTATCGTTTTTTTACAAGCATGACGTCACTAAAACATAATTATCTCCAAAACGAGATGACCAGTAACAATGCATTTTAGACAGCATACGTATAATGGTTGTCAACTCAGCTACTGAAAATTTCAGAAAGATGTGCTTTTATGTGTAAAGTTATTCAATAAAAAATATCAGTTGGCCTGTCAGCCCCCCCGTAGGGGCGAGGGGTTAATATTTTAAAGTTGCGAGAATGACGATTAATCATAACCACAATGTACAACTCATAAGCATGCCTAAGAACGCGGGGGTGTGATGGGAGAGGCCAGGGCCCGCGTTTTAGGTGAGGGCGCTAACATGTTAACTGCACCACTTTTGAGCGGTTAGCTTCTCTTACTGTGAATTGTTGATTCGTTTTGTGTGCATCTGCCATGTTAAATTTTATGATTAACCTAAATTTATAACGTCATATAAGCTTATATAAGTTTAAACTAACATCTAGAAGACATCCAGGGGACGGAAGGCAACTGTTTTTTTTAGACAGGGGCAACGCCGAATAACTGCTCCCTACTTTTTGGTTAAATATCGTCGCCAGAGGGTCGGGAAGGTCCCACTCCACACGTAGCTCAATGGGAGGCCGCTAAGAAGATATATATCTTGCCCTTCGTCAACGTGGGTTCGAGATCGTTAGCGCTCAGATATTTAGGGTCCTATAGGGAATGCCTGTGGCAGATGGCAGCAGCCGCATTCTAGGTCCAGACGATATCAGTGTGATATTCCGGAAATGTTCGAATACAAAATCCAGAACCATCGATTCCTTAGAAGCCAGTCAGTCAAAAATATAGATATTGCTTTGATTTTGGTTAAGTTATTGTCCATACTTTTGTTCTATGACTATGTATTTCAGTTGTGTAATATGTTTGAAAGTATAGATATTTTTTTTTTTTTTCCAATTTTTCTTTACACATAAAACGGAATATTTGGTGGAGAACCAAGTGTAATGGACGATGCCAAAATATAATAACATAGCAATATTATGTTTTTTGACTTAACGTTAGCTCCTCATGTTTTTTAACCGATTAGTGATTTTTTTCTTTAAAAAAACACGATTTTTCTCCTTCGAAAGAATGCATTTTTTAAGCTTGAATACCACTATGCGACCGGTCAAACCACGATAAAAATGGTGCCTTTTTGCCACAAATAGATGCCCACGGAGGTCGGAGAGGTCTGGATCCCGTGCTGCCCCACTTTTCAAAAGTTCCTACGCCTATGGACTTTCCTGCTTGTCCCCCCCAAAAAAGAATGATTCATTTTTGCTATAACGATTCAATCACCCTATTTTCTTTGAATGAATGATTCAATCAATGATTCATTGAATCATTCATGAGAAGGTGAATCGATTCATAAATGATTCACGTAAAATAAGAATGATTCAATCAGAATCAATCACAAGTCTGCAGACGACAGCTAACTATGTCTGGTGCAACTGCAGCCAGTTGCAGATGGTGCAGCTGTCTGGTGCAGCTGCATACGACAGCTAACTTTGTCTGGTGCAGCAGCCAGCTATGTCTGGTGACAGCTAACTATGTCTAGTGCAGCTGCAGCCAGCTAACCGATGACAGCGGCTAGCAAAAGAGCTGACGCAATTATATTCTGTGTATTTGTATTCTTCGAAACAACGTCCCACAGCCTCGACACGAACGACTGGAGAAATTATATAAAAAAAACGGGGAAGAAATGCGCAAAGTCTATTTATTCACATGCATGCACTTATGCATATAAGTAACAAAATGACAGTCATATCGTATGGTATCGACCAGTCCTTTTAGTCTAATACACCAGGTTATTCTTAATATCAAATTCAGTAAACAATACAGAAATTACAGTGAACAAGTTGAGTAACAATTCAGTACCAGCTTAGATCTCGGTATAATGGCAGGCAGTCGGTACTTGGAGAACAAGATCGTTTGGGCGCAACAGCGATCGGGCACTGCAGCCGCTCGCTTACCGTCCACCTTCTGCTGCGAGCAGCGGCCTGCGATCGCCACTTCTCGGCGCGACACCAGCGCCACCTCTCGGTACGACTGCAGCGCCACCTTCTACATCGTCGGCGGCGTCTCCCGCCTCAGCGCAGAAGAACTGCCTCAGGTCGCTGATAACATTCAGCGTCTGTTCGCGCAGGTCGACCATCGGAAGACGAGGGCCGACGCGGTCCAGGACAGTAACATGCATCTTGCGCATGCTGAAGAGGGAGCATAACTGGAGGATCACCAGCGTCACGACACAGCCAGTCAGCGCCGCCATCGGCGTCAGAAACTGAGGCAGCGGATAGCCGATCAGGCCCACCGTCCAGAACGCGCCCAGGAGAAGGCCAGCACGCGTGGCCACAGCCCAGAACGAGACGCCACGTCCCATCAGAGTGCGCGGTACCATCTGGGAGAAAAGCGCCAGCGCAACCGGCTCGACCAGCGCTGCACCTACGCTCTGTACACAGAGAGCCACGCGCAGCACCCAGGCCCAGGCCAGCTGCTCATCAGTCGGCGGCTTCGGCGAGCTCCAGTCGAACGTGTAGGCGTGCAGCTTGAGCAGCGACAGCGCCAGACTCATATGCGCCGCCGCCATGGCCGCTAAGGAGAATCCCACAGTACGCGTACCCAGGCTGTCCTTCCAAGCGATTGTGCCCAGGAGGAGGGCGAAGGTTAAGAGGCGCATCACAGTTGTCACCCCCAGCATCCAGAGCGGGGTCAGTCCCATCGGACCCAGCTCGTTCTCCTGAGGCAGCAGGGTACCGAGCGCCGACTGCGTCACGTGGGTAACGAGACAGATGACCAAGAGAACCACCGTCGGCCCGCAGAACACCCGCTGCCAGGAGATAACCACACGCTGCATCACCCTCTGCGCCACCGCTGAGCGCCGCGCCTGTCCGTAGCTGAGCAAGAAGCGTACCCTGGCCATCAGCTCCTCCGGAGTCCTCTCCGGGGAGTTGGCGTAGGGTCCCTCAAGCGGGCGGTGGGGCTGGCGCTGGTGGTCCGGCTTGTCCCAGGGTGACGGCGGGGTGAGCGGGGTGACGTTCAGCGGCGGAGGCGGGTCTGCGTTCAGCGGCCATTGTGTGCCGGGGCGGGACGATCCAGAGGGGCGGCGCAGTGCCCGCTCCGGACCGCTGCTGGCTTTAATTGGTGCTGGTCTTAAGGCGCGGCGCGTGGCGGCCTGCCGAGGTCTTGCACCGGTTGGATACGCCTGGGCAAATAGATCAGCATATGTACACTCGGGAGGTGGAACATCAAAGGGAAGCGTCCCCTGGAGAGGCTCAGCAGCAGGTGTCGCTCCCTGGAGAGGCTCAGCAGCAGGTGTCGCCCCCTGGAGAGGCTCAGCAGCAGGTTGTCACTCCCTGGAGGAGGCTCTAGCAGCAGGCGTCGCTCCCTGGAGAGGCGCAGCAGCAGGTGTCGCCCCTGGAGAGGCAGCAACCAGGTGTCGTTTCATGGAGAGCTCAGCAGCAGATGTCTCTCCCTGGAGAGGCTTCAGCAGGTGTCACTTCCTGCGAGAGGTCAGCAGCAGGGCGTCGCTCCTGGAGAGGCTCAGCAGCAGGCGTCGCTCCATGGAGAGACTCAGCAGCAGGCGTCGCTCCCTGGAGAGGCTCAGCAGCAGGTGTCGCTCCCTGGAGAGACTCAGCAGCAGATAGCGCCCCGGGGACAGGCTCCGAAGCAGGTGGCGCCTCCTGGGCCTGTCCAGCAGTGAATGAATCCTTCTTGGTAAGCCCGGCCGCGCGGGGTACCTCGTCCGGTGTGTACCACCCGGTCTTCTCCGCTGGGGTCAGTGGGCTAGTGGGAGCAGTGAAGGCCAGGTCTGGTGACTCCGGCCACCGGCGTGCCCGCAGACCAGGATCGCTACTCTCTGAGACCGGGACAGTCACATGCTGTCCTCCTGTGTCCGCCCCGGCAGTCACGGACTGTCCTCCTTTGTCCGTCACGGCAGTCACGGACTGTCCTTTGTCCGTCCCGACAGTCACGGACTGTCCTCCTGTGTCCGCCATGCTAGGATTCGAAAGCAGCTCATTCAGAGGGTTCTTCTCTTCTTCAGAAGATGGAGACCGCGAAGACGTGTTAAATTGCAGCTCCGGTTCCACCGAAGACGCGGCGGCACGCTCTGTCTCCTCCCCAGACTCCATTGGCGCCGCCGCCGCACCACGCTGTCTCTTTTCCGGATCGACCGGCGGCGGCTGCTCGCGCTGTGGAGGCGGCCTGTGCAGTGCTTGGGTAGCTCTCCTCGGTGGAGGTGGATAGAGTGGCTCAGGAGTACCAGGGTGAGCGAACGCATACCCGATGGCGGCCAGCGCACTCTTGGTCAAGCGTGGACCAGGCGAGGGTGTGGGCGTGAAGTCGCTCCGTGGCCTAGTGACAGTCTCCTCCTCCCCAACGCACCGATCCAGCTGCACACCCTGCTCCAGATACATCCGCTGCGCTAGAGCTCTCAGCTCGGTTTCTGCCTGCTCTGCGTGCCGCTCGAAGATGGCATCCTCATCAGAAGCGGTGTTATCGTTTGGGTTGGCGGCTGCTGCCTCCTCGGCGGCGGTGGCGTCTGGATACATAAGGCGGCGAAGCTCCTGCAATTCGGCCTCGCGCTCCAGGGTCAGGTTCGGGTAGAGGAAGATGAGCACTAGGAGGTAGACCAGGTGACAGATGAGCAGCAGCAGACCGGCGGCGTTCCACGGCGTCACGCGGTGGCGAAACACATCCGACGGCAGGTCTGGGAACGTGTCCAGCTGGATCGCCACCGTCGGGCCGACGTCAGCGCCCAGCTCACGCGACATCGCCAGACCCGCCAGCGCCGCCACGCGCACCCGCAGCGGCGCCATGCGCAGCAGCTCACAGAGCATCGCTACAGCAGCGCCGGAGCCGACTCCTGCCAGCAGCCTCGCCAGAATCAGCTCCCCCAGGGTCCCAGCAAAGAAGTAGAGCACCGCTCCGAGCAGCTGAGGTACCGCCGCCATGATGACCAGCTTGCGCGTCTCCACGACCGAGTCAGCCCAGCGACCGGCCAGCAGCCCGCCGACGGCTGTAGAGACGGCGTGCACGGCCAGCAGCGCGGCCAGCAGCGGCGGGTGCCGGTCCGGCGGCGTACCCAGGAACGTGAGGTACGGCGCGTCCGTGGCCAGTGTCAGACCGAGCTCGAATCCTCCGAGCAGCCAGCCGAGCCAGGCGGCCATGTAGAAGAGCAGCGCACGACATCGCTGTCCGGCCGACTGTTGAAACAGGAGCTGCGGACACATGACGTCACCGTGACGCCCTGATGTCGCACCGATGACGAGCCCGACTCGCGCCGAGGCTGACGCGGTGGTGACGTGCTGATGTCGGCGGTGGTGACGTGCTGATGTCGGGGACGGTGCTGACGCTGACGCATCAGCCGACAGCTGATCAGCACACGGGCTCGGTCGCGACCGCCCCACACGCACCGCGCACTGTCTGCCCCGGCCGACTGACCCGCCGTCAACTGGCCCACCTTCGTCGGCCGGCCGGCCGACCGACCCGCCCCGGGCGCTGACCCGGTCACGTGGTGTCAGACGGCTGCTAGAGATGCAGGTTTTCCGGCCGACCGACCCGCCCCGGGCGCTGACCCGGTCACGTGGTGTCAGACGGCTGCTAGAGATGCAGGTTTTCCGACCGACCGACCCGCCCCGGGCGCTGACCCGGTCACGTGGTGTCAGACGGCTGCTAGATATGCAGGTTTTCATAGCATGACACCAGTGGGCGATACGAAGGGAAAATATGCCATGACCAGATGCATACTTTCTGGTGAAAGGCACTCCTTTAATACCAAATTAACGACATAGCGTTGCAGTGTTGTGACAATATGCCTATTATTATTATTTTCATGAAGCATGCAAAGTTAGTCACTATTATATTTCTCATCTGCAACACTTGGTTGTATACCAAGTTATATTTTGAGCGACATTTCGCCGTTTAACAGAATTCGGAAAGCTCTGAGCTCTGAAAAGCTCGGCGGTCTTGACAAGCTGCGATAAAAGTACATATTCTAATAATATTTACAATTTTTGTATATGCTATGCTGCATTGTTGCAATTGACTCCAAGCTTGAAATGTAAAGCTCGCCGATGGCGACACAGGTTCGACCCAATCTTGTATGACGTTCTTTTCACATTGTCTGCCTACAAGGATAAATGAAAAGTTTGCATTGTTAATTGCATTTAGAATAACAGAAGTTGTTTTTGCAAGAAAAACAGATGATTCGTCTGCAAAAAACTAACTTTGAGCCTAGCGCGGCGCATTAATAAGTAAAACAACATTGAACTTCGGGGTGATTGTCAAGCACCTGTTTTCCATTTGATATAATAGCCGTTTTCACGATGGTTTATTTTTAGCGAAATGTTTTAAAACATTTTAAAATGTTTTAGAATGTTTTAGTAGTAGCCGTCTTCACGATGAACTAATTTGCGATAAATGTTTTAACTCTCGCCCTACGGTCCCCTAGAGCGAGGGTTAATTTTTTTCTTCTCAAATTAGTCCAACGTGAAAGCGGCTGAGCTACTAAAACAGGTTAAAACTTTTTAAAATGTATTAAAACATTTTGCGCAAAATAATCCATCGTGAAAACGGCTAATTACACCACCGAAATAGTTTATGCATGCTGTCGGTAAAGTATGCGATGTTACGCCACTTTCGTTGTAATTAAGTCAGTGTCTTACATTCAAATCATATACCTATCAACACTTTAATTAATGGATAGTAATTACGGGGTACCAATTTTCTATACTAGCCGTTTTCACGATGGATTATTTTCGCGAAATGTTTTAAACATTTTAAAATGTTTTATAATGTTTTAGTGGTAGCCGTTTTCACGAAGGACTAGTTTGCGAAAAAAATGTTTTAACCCTCGACCTACGGGACTGTAGGGCGAGGGTTATAATATTTCTCGCAAATTAGTCCATCGTGAAAACGGCTACTACTAAAACATTTTAAAACATTTCGCACACAATAATCCATCGTGAAAACGGTTATTACGGTAATTCTACCAGCTTCACGTTTCTGACGATAAACCAAATATTGTGAGAAACAACGTTGGCTCTACAAAAGGCCTTACAAAATTGATACGTGTACCTAGCTTTCGGTCATGGAGAACTTCAAACTACCTGCACTGCAAAGCGGGGCACGGCATAAAACAGAATCGTACACTGCTTCTTCCACGAGTGCGAAATAAACGACCACCGTATCGAATGAAACGACCGCCATATCGAATTAAACGACCGCCATCACAACCGCCATAAACGACCGCCATAAGCTAACACCAAAGAGGTTCATGTTCCACTGTAATCATGATTAAACTCTTCGCATTACGTTGCATGGCAACGCCTAACACAGTTACACGTTACGAGTCCTTGATAATAAATAACGCGATCCACTGTTGCTTCCGTATATATTTGTCGACAGTACGGTGTTGACAGGGCAGCTGCCGAGTCTGACCGGTGGTAAGTTTTGACGGGTCAGCTGCCGGGTCTGACGGACGGTTAAGTTTTCAACGGAATATCTTTGTTCAAGAAAGGGACTCATTTTTTTAGCAAGAAGTTCTAGCTCGGACCATCAGTTTTTAGGTGAAGTTTTGTGATAATCCCTCTTGCCATATGATTTGCTGTCAGTATACAAAAGCCGTTTTCACGATGGATTATTTTGCGCGAAATGTTCTAAAACATTTTAAGATGTTTTGAAATGTTTTATTATGCAAGTTTTAGTATACGATATATTCCAAGAAAAATACGTTACTGATTAAGGCGATATATATTATCATTAATCAAAAGTTATGGAAACAAGAAATGAGCTCTTTACAAGATTATGATACAAAATTGTTCGTTTCTAAAGAACATATGCGTCTAGAGTCCGTTCTGTCTCAGGGACGTAGCCAGGGGGGGGGGGCACAGGTGCCATGACCCCCCTGAGCGAAATAAATTCACACTAGATAGAATGAGATTCTCCGAAAACCCGACTCTATCCCCCCCCCGGTGTCAGCAGCATATGGCTGAGGAGCAAAATGGATTGCATATCGCCATATTAGTTACTCAATCTGGCAGCGTCATGGATCACAGGTCTGCCTTCGCATGGCGCAATAATGCGCTAGAAACGATTCGCTGGAGGCGAGTCCATTATGAGTCAAGGGGAGTTCACTTTGTTGAGCGTTCAATAGCGTGCCCGAGACCGATATTTTTCGAGATGTTCTGAAAAGTGTCAGTAGGTGAAGATCATCNCACAGGTCTGCCTTCGCATGGCGCATTAATTCGCTAGAAACGATTCGCTGGAGGCGAGTCCATTATGAGTTAGGGGAGTTCGCTTTGTTGAGCAATCAATAGCGTGCCCAAGACTGAGATGTTTTAAGATGTTCTGAAAAGTTTCAGTAGGTGAAGATCACATCACAGCTAACCTATACACATTTATCTTGCTAGTTACCACCGAACCGCAATTTTGTAACATACTATATTCTTACAAACATATTACAAAATTATGAGAGACATTTCAAGACATAAACCGCTTTCAAAAGTTGTGTAGTTAAGGAAAGAATAAGTATACTAAAACTTGCATACTAAAAACATTTCAAAACATCTTAAGATGTTTTAAAACATTTCGCGCAAAATAATCCATCGTGAAAACGGCTAATGTTAATTTAACTTATATGAGCCCTCGGCTTGTATCGACTTGCGTATTTTTCCCGATATTTATTTTCGTTCTTGACTTTCCAATTTGATTCTGCAATCTTTTTACAGGAAAACCGAATAAGCTTCCTTCGGCTGTAATCTCAGAGAACGTCACACTTTGTCGACCGTCCCCAGTCCTGCAGGAAACACCATGAACGATCCAGCTACGCCTCGCCAACCGACTGCATCTTAATGCTGGCGTAGTTAATGTCGCCTGTCGTCATCCAAATGTAGCTGGCCATGGCTGAGCTCAGTTCAGACAGCACGATGCTTAGTAACTGTGGTGGGCCACGGCTGGCTTCAGTTGAGGTCACCAGAGGTTCTCCAATTGCCTCGGGCCTTGACTGGATTCAGTTGAGGTCACTGGAATGGATTCAGTTCAGTTCACCTGAGCTTCTCCAACTTCTTCGGGCCATGACTGGATTATGCTGAGGACTGAGGTCGCTTGAGGTCCTTCAACTGCGCATGGTGACGGCTGGGCTCAGTTGAGGTCACCTGACGTCTTTCGACTGCAGTGGTCTAAGACTGGGTTCAGTGGGGGTCACCTGGCATCTTTCGACTGCAGTGGTCTAAGACTGGGTTCAGTGGGGGTCACCTGACGTCTTTCGACTGCAGTGGTCTAAGACTGGGTTCAGTGGGGGTCACCTGACGTCTTTCGACTGCAGTGGTCTAAGACTGGGCTCAGTGCAGGTCAGGTCAGACGCGGTGGTAACCTGAGGAGCCGCCTGTCTCGGCGCACATGGTGCCCACATGTTTACCCTGGACCTGCCCCAACAGCGCTGACCACTCGGTAGCTAATGATCAGTTGACCAGACTGGCTTCTGTGCCAGAAGGAGGAATCGCTCTCTGATTCTCTGTAACGCCGCATTGCCAAGCAGCGAAGGTGTGGCACGTTTGGTATTCCAGGTATTCAGGGCGCTTAAAGGAAATAGTTCACCTTCAACATGGGTTTTGAACTGAGATAGCAGTTTTGTAGACCGTGTTAAAAAACCTTAACTCTAAGTTTTCTGTACTGAAAAGGCCCTCCAGCCGAATATATTTGACTTTTTGTCGAAGGAATGTGGGCCATAAACAAAGAATGTGGACCTTCGGGAGGCCATACAGTAATCTCACGCGACTACTCTCGAATCTGATTGGCTGAGCCATTCGATTCTTTCGTTTGAAGTTGTAGAGCACGCATATAGTTTTGGTTAAATAAATAATGTACGTCCTTCTGTCCTGAATCGCGCGATTGTATGCGTTATTTTTTGAACAATATGAAAAGAAGTTGTATTTCAAAATATAATCAAATCGTGTTCGACAAAAACAATCCAAGGTGAACTATTTCCTTTAAAAGATAGCGCGAGTTAGACGGCAGTGGAAGTCTCCACCAGTTATGTTTTTTATATATATAAGTTTTTCCATGTTTCTCTGCGTTTGGTCTGTTGTTTCCTTCAGTACCTACTGAGCAGTGAGCATCCAGCAACACAACACCATGACATCGTTTAGTATGTCACAGCAATCGGAACAGCCTTTCGGTCACAGTGCCTAAGTGATATTCGCCAACATAATTTAGCAGATTATATTTTACGCCAAAATTTCCCTAAACACTGCGCATTCCTTCTACCTCAGGGTCTGTTGTGGTGTAGCTTCCACCTGTATCCTATAAATACGGCGCGAGACAGCACATGTCTCGTCTGTGTATTTTGTTTATCTCACCAACGTGACTCCCGTATACACACACTCCCCGCTTTGAGCCGGGTGACTCACCAGTTCCGGCGCTTCCCTCCTCGTCGCGCCTTTTCTGGACTGCGCCGTGTTTGTCACGACAGCGCTGGTCTGATGACGTCAGCAGCAGCTGGCCCACCTCACTGACGTCCCCGTAATAATGCCCTATGGGCATCTGTGTCCGCCCCGCCACTCAATATTTAGCGCCGCGGCGATGACGGTGGATTCCGCAGGCCTCCGAAACCCCGACTGCTCGGCGCCTGTTCTCGCGTTCTTCTGTCGTCGATTGAAGAAACTGCTCCTCTATCTTACGGGCTCAAAGTCGGCACCTTCTGGGCGATCACAATCAAACGGGATCGTGGTCGCGAGCCAGTCATACCACCGGACACAGTGCAGCGCTCTGTTCGCAGCCGTCTCAGATCACTGCACTCGGGGGGGTTTCAAGTTGTGACCCGTAGATGCACGTGACGTCACCCATTTGCAGGAGAATCCATCTCTTCAATGAGTGGATAAAGCAATGCAAAGGACACGAAAGTTACCCCCTTTTATTGTGTATCAAAGATAAGATGAACATAAGTTTTTATTGCTCAATGGAAAGTCGTCTTCTTCAATATTCCTTGCGCATGGTCATCCGATTTTACATGAGGCACCCTTACCAATCGTCCACAATACTTCGGCGCGTTCCGGCGGGCAACCACGCCGGCCGAGCCGCCACGGCGCAAGCGTGAGACTGTACCGTCTTCGCCTTCCCATTGCCGTGACGATAAATCCAAGTTTCTATTCCTTAACATACTATACAATGTGCCGTACATGCCAGAAACCGAATTTGACTATTTAATGCATCCAGGCTTAGGAGATACAAATGACAAAATACTCTGTCAAAATGAAAAACGCCAGCAGACGCCAGTTCGTTGCAACGCAGAACAACGAAATTAATGGTCTATTTGCCCGCAGCAGGATGGCCGCCACGGGACCGCTAAGTGAGCCAGTATCGTCGTTGGAACTCCGTCGCAGCTTACAATACAGTCAGTTCATATACAAATTATTACGAAAAATATTATTTAAATTTTATTTTATTATTGAAAACAATCAATAAAAAAATTCGTTTGCAACATCAAAACACCCCCTAAACTCACTAGTGAATCGCAAGGCCAGCTGCTGCAAAAATTCAGCTGTTAGTTCGCCGCTTTTCCGACGCAGAAGACAAAGGTGATTCGAAATTTTGCTCATAAATGCAAATTGTGTTACAGCTGACTAATTATGTTTTATCAATTAAAATAAGTAGTATTATGGACCATGTTTCGAAAAAACATGATATGAGTTAATTAAGTGAAAATTTATTATTTCATCTAATAACACCCGACAAAGCAGGCCTGCAATCCCCACGTCGCAGGACCCGACCAGCCCAGGGCCACGCAAGCCTAAAAACTTTTTAACACAAACTTGTGTATTTTTAAAAAAAATATTACTCGGAATATTTTTCGACGAGGCTACCATATCCTACTATCATAGTTTAAAATACTAGGTTCTATGTACAGAGGTTATTCCTCAAAAAGCATACCAGAACTAGGGTTTTATATAGGTAACATAACGTCAGTATGTTCTAGTTCGAACCAGCACGTGACGCAACACCAAAAACTTGATCCCTACTACATTGAATATATATACTCTGACTGCACTGGTGGGTGAGAAAACAGCCGCTGCAGCTTCGGAGACAATTCGCTTCCCAAACTTGCGCGCGAAAAACTATACTTTCTCTCTTCTCTCTCTCTCTCTCTCTCTCTCTCTCTCTCTCTCTCTCTCTCTCTCTCTCTCTGCTCTCTCTCTCTCTCTCTCCTCTCTCTCTCTCTTCTCTCTCTCTTCCCTCTCTCTTCTCTCTTCTCTCTTCTCTCTCTCTCTCTCTCTCTCTCTCTCTCTTCTCTCTCTCTCTCTCTCTCTCTCTCTCTCTCTCTCCTCTCGTCTCTCTCTCTCTCTCTCTTCTCTCTCTTTCTCTCTCTCTCTCTTCTCTCTCTCTCTCTTCTCTCTCTCTCTCTCTCTCTCTCTCTCTCTCTCTCTCTTCTCTCTCTCTCCTTCTCTCTCTCTTCTCTCTCTCTCTCTCTTCGCTCTCTCTCTCTTCTCTCTCTCTTCTCTTCCTCTCTCTCTCTCTCTCTCTCTCTCTCTCTCTCTCTCCTCTCTCTCTCTCTCTATCTCTCTCCTCTCTCTCTTCTCTCTCTCTTCTCTCTCTCTCTCTCTCTCTCTCTCTCTCTCTCTCTCTTCTTTCTCTCTCTCTTCTCTTTCTCGTCTCTCTCTCTCTCTCTCTCTCCTCTCTCTCTCTTCTCTCTCTTCTCACTCTCTCTCTCTCTCGCGTCTCGCACGCACGCACGGCACGCACGCACGCACTTTTATCGCCATCTCTCTGAGTCCCCCCTCTCTCCCCCTCTGTGTCGTGCTGACGCAGCACTTTGCCCAGCTGTTGACTTACCTACCACTTACAAGGTACGCTGACACCTGTATCGCTGGCAAACTTACATCATAGCTGGCAGTTATCGCTGACACACTCACATCCGACGCTGACATGCGTCGATTAAGCCGCATGTCGCGGGTTCCTGAGCCAAGATTGTCTCTGGTCTTCTGACCCCAATGTTGGACACATCACGATCACACAGTTCTGACACTTCGTTTCACTACCACATGTACCAATACAATAATATAATCCACATCTTCCTATCAACGTATGAGCGAGTCCCATGATTGGGTGTATGTATATTCCAGAGCGAGACTGCTTCCGTAGGACCGTAGGCATTGACACCGATATCCGACCGAGAAAAGCAATGCACTGCTAGCATTTGTGGTAAAATTGCCGAATTCTACGGTGATTGCGCGCGGTTTGCTCACAGTACTAACGGCTTTCATTCGTAATGGCGACCACTACCAATTGACCTGTTCTGTGGTAACATACACACTGGTAAAGCAAAGGAGGCCATCCTGTACAGTAAGGGGATTGATAACACCGTGAGGTTTATACCTTACCGTGCACAGTTAATCAATACTTGTTCTTTAAGTACAAACTTACACGCTGTTTAAACAACTATCTAACTTCATGAACAGTCTTCTTATTTGTGTCGTTATATAGTTGTGTTTGTATGGAGGTGCTGCATTTTGTTTTGCAGATTATTTCATGAAAAATAAACTTCGGATGCAACATATTTGAACCAGCAAGCTGTAGTGATTACTTGAGCTAAAACATGGTGTCGAGTTCAACTTGTTTGAAAATGACTGGTGTCTATTCGCCCTGTTTTCAGCATGCTGGACGGGTGGAGGCCCATCCTACTCGGCACGGCACGAAATCGTGCAATGAAATCAAGAACCAAAACCATAAGATCGTTCCATGTAAGTGTTGTCGATATTTAAGCGAAAATATCCTTGGAAATGAATGAATTAAATGCATAATACTCAGGGGTAGATCCAGGACTTTTTCGAAGGGGACGGCAGGGCAAAGCGGTGCATTTTTCGGGGAACAGGGGCGCATTTTTCGGGGACCAGCGGCGCATTTTTCGGAGAACAGGGGCGCATTTCTCCGGGAACAGGGTCGCATTTTTTTCCGGGAAATTGGGGCGTCGTATCCTCAAACCTGGGTGGATCTAGGATTTTTTTTCCGATGAGGCTGCATTTTTGCCGTTATGGGCCTACAGTTGCGCCAAATGTTAATTAATAACAACACAAATTCTGCCAAAACGCAAATTTCCCTATGATTACTCATTAGTAGTTTTTACCTATTTTCTAAAAATATAAATATGTATATTTAAACAAATTATGATGAACTATTTTGAAAGCACTCTTAATTAAATGTAAGTATGACGTCCATCATTAGAACGTATATTCGAAGGCGATCATAAATGATCCTAGCCCTAAGTCTGTCACGGCTAGGTCACTTATCTCTTTCTCTCTGGCCTGCCGAAATATACACCTTCTCTCTAGTCTCTACCCTGCCGTCACGGTCTGCCGTAGGGGGCAACATATGGCCATGATATGAGGGCGGTATCTGACCGTGCAGCAAATGTCAGATATTTAACCCCGTAAGCAGGCCTATTTCAGCGCCTTCGGCGCGGAAACTGGTCTGCTTACAGACCCTTCCGCGCCTTCGGCCGCGGCGGACGCAGGGAGCGTATGGGGGGACGGCCGCCCCCAGCGTTGGCGGCACAGAGGGGGAAGGCCGCCCCGTCGCCCCTGTATACGCCCCTGATAATATGGCATACGAATATGATTTGAAATAATACAACAGAAGCCTGTATAGGTAAGGTATACAACGTTTCCTGGTCGCACATTGTGAACGTGCACTGATATTGGCGACTTCTTGAATGGATTAATCGTGCCGGTAGACTAGTTCACAAAGCTTTCCCCTCCACTAGTTAACTTCCTTCAAAATAAAAGTTTCTTTCGAATTTTGGTTCAACCAAACCAACCAAGCAACCAAGCAACCAAACCAAGCATTCAACCAAACCAAGCAAGGACTTTCGCCACTTTCAGAAAGTTGGGGGACGGAGGCATTCTGAAGTTGATTTTTCATGCAACGCCCATAGGCGTAATGTTAAAATCTGAAAATGTTGTCCCCCTCTCGCCTCTGACGGCCATTCTTACATAACTGTCCTATAATTTTGTCTCTCCGTTCGGGTCAGGACAAGTACTGAGCATGCGAACTGAGTCCTGAGTCCTGCCTGCTGAGTCCTGAGTCCCGACTCCCGACTGTGCCGTTTCCACCAGATGACTACAATCGGGTGGTGCTGGATCCTCAGCGGGACCCGGACTCTCCAGATGGCACCGTTGGAACTGTCTCCGACTACATCAACGCCTCCTACGTGGACGTAAGTCGTGCAATACAGCGTTTCATAACAACGCTACGCTCTTCGATGACAAAATGAAATATTGTTTTTACAAACACAAAGAAGATAAAGATACCGTCTATGGTGTCATGCGGAACTTCAATTGGTATTTATCTGTGTCTTTAAATACATTTCATTTAATAATCGCTTCTCTAGAATAAATTCGCCAACTTATCCTCAAGAATAAGGATAGCAATCAGCACTGTTACCTAACGTACATACCTAACACACATTTTAACGTACCTAACACACATAATGAGAGCTAGGTTATGGGTATGCCAATTTTTAGATGCCAATGGGGTTGGGATCAATTTTTAAGGTTACATTATTATGCTCTAAAAAAATGATATTTTTGGTAATGTGAACTCAAACACAAAATAATACAAATGCGAAATGAACTCTGAAATGATCAAGAACTAAAACAATTAAGCTCAGGCCCTTATAGTGTGACGTCACAACCTAGCTAAAGTCAGCGGCATTTTCTGCACGGCGGTGACAAAACTTTTCCCCATAACTCAAAAACTAAAAGGGCTAGAAAGACGCGAAATAGAGCTTTCGAACCTCAACAAGCAAATTCTAAGGTACTTTAATATCAAGTCACTATTGAGGTCACCACAGGTCATCAAAGGTCAGATTTTCGAGTTTGTGTTTTTCGCTTCGATCTCCCAAAATATCTCGGGAACTATGAGAGCTAGGAACAAACTGAAAAAGCAGTCGAAGCCTCATGAAAATTTAATCTCGAGCATATCTTCAGATCTTAGCTCAGAACAATAGTTTAGGCTCTAGAGGTTATCAAAAATCAAAAAAGTTATTTTTGGCAAAACAGTTTCCACAATATATTTTTACCTAATAAATACAAGACAATAATTTTAGAGCCATCGTGTTTGTCTCGTCAAGGCGCTTCGACTGATATTAAATTTGACCAGGTACGGTCAACTTAAAATTTGACCTCAGGTCAAGGTCAAGCGGTGTCCCAAGGAGGTCATGTTGCCCATGGGAAGACGTGCCTCGACGAGACAAACACCATGGTGTCGGTTTCACTTCCCTATCTACATTGTGTCAAGAGAAATTGACAAACAACTGTTGTTGACCTCGGATGACCTCAGCTGACCCTCCAGGGGTCGCTGAATTGAAATAGGACCTAGGTCTTCAAGAATGGCTTATAATAGCATGATAAAAAAGGAATTAGATTGATATATTGCGCATCCTTGGAACAGGAAGCATTTGAATGTTTACCCATTGACTTATAATGGGGTGGTCACGAAATTGACCGGTCGGGTTATATAAGGTCGCTGAAATATGGAATCCAAATTATATGAATTGTACATATATATGACCTTATTAAATGCTGTAAGTGTTAAACTGATCATCCAAAACCTGTGACTGTGGTACGACCACAAACTTTTTTTTAGGTGGGGTCACGTGACCTGGTCTGGCGACCTGACCTGAGATGACATGAGGTCAATACGCTTACATAATTTGGGGAAGACACCTTTTTTTCTGCCATCTTCGAAGAAACTGAGGATGTCTAAACACCTCCTCCCCCGGCAAGGCGCGGGTTAGGCTTTGCAAGTCCCGCCGCAAGTCACTAGGTTCATGGATGCGAAATTCTAATCCATGCTAGGTTGTGACTTCACCAGCAAAATCAAGAATACTAATAAATAAATACGAAACATTAACTGCTCGACTTAGGACGGAAGGGATTTCAGTTGAAACTGAGAAGCCCATTGCTACTGATTCACAGAGCTGACCGCGGGCTATCCTGGCCCTGTTCCAGAGCCTTCTGAAGCCGAACGCGTACATCGTCACTCAGGGTCCGAACGAGCGCACTGTCAACGATCTGTGGCGGATGGTGTGGAAGGAGCGGTCACCCAGCATCGTGATGCTCACCAAGACGTTCGACTTCATCAAGGTTAGTGCAAGGCGTGGCGCAATTTCAGAAGGAGCCTGAAGTGCTGTTGTTTCTATTTTAGCCATCAGCTGGTCATAAAGTGAATCATATCAATATAAAATGGGAATTAGATCGGAGCGTCAGGAACTGCAAGTCTGATGGTATATCACCCATATATTCATCATATTTGCATTTTTATTTCGGAACATCATCGTAATTAGTAGTTGTAGCCTGAAGCATAACATACAGGAGAGCCTTTTTAGCTTGCAGAAATAAGGGAAGCTTTGCGGGTTGGAGATAAAGATAGAGCAGTCAGCTTTTCTGCGTACATACCTGCGCAGTATATGCACGTCTGTTCATTTACTTGGATGGCGTCATGGGCGTCGGAGGTGGGGGGGGGTAACATTTTCAGATTTTAGTATATGAGCGTTCCAAAGAAGTATCGAGTTCAGAATGCCTCGGTCCCCCAGCTTTCGGGAGGTGGCGGCGCCCTTGGATGGCGTAATGAACGAAACACGCAACGTGCATCGGCACCGATAACGCTTATACCTGCGAAAACAAGCAGCCTTGCACCTCATACACCAACAAAGTTCCCTTCTTTACAACCAGTCATCAGCAAACAATCTAATGCTTTCAGAGTTATAAGAGCGAAATTGTCTACTAAGCAGGTAGACAAGCTCATACACCAAGAAGTTTCCTAATACAACCCTTTATCAGAAAGTAATCAATTTTGTTCAGGAAAAATACAATCGCCTATCAGACAGTTTTGTATTCGCTTCACGACAGTAGATCACATATAGCTGTCGGTCGCCAATGACCAGGGGGCCTGAATTGGCGCACGGCGGACAATCAATGCAAACATGGAATTAGTCGCCGGGGACGTGGGGGAGCAATGCAGCTACACCGACGTCGCCGCCATTGCTGTCGATGGAGCTAATCGCTGACTGCGCGTGGGATTCTGAAAGCGGTGGCTCATGTCAGTCAGCCTTCGCAGGCCGAATACGGAGTTGTCAGTACAAGCATACAGACAAAAAATGTGTAACCTCAGCCGCGTAACGCACGTTCAATGTTCATTTGAGGCTAATCCAGCAGATAGCGATATCAATCCTCAGGTAACGATCCTGGAACAGAAAACGGCCAGCGCCGCATTTCCGAAAGGCTGCACGCTCATTACATATCAGTTTCAGTTCATTAGTCCTAGTCCTGTTTTTGTTTCCCGAAGGCTGAACAATGTAGGTATTCGATCCAGATTGGATCGCATCGGATCGGAGAAGCCTCGAGAGTCATGACTGGGAATTTGATCTTGGTCGATTGTAGCAATTTGAGCTTGAGCTCAATACGACTAATATAAATTGGTCGTTTCATGCTCTAATATCAACCATTTAGTGCGATCTCTCGTAGCATGCATAACAACGTTTTAACGTGTTTTGCCTGAGAAACAATGCATGTCATGTTTATTGACACCAAACCATCATTTTCTGAGCCCCATCGGCAACAACAAACTGTACGTTTTGAAAGCAGTCGTCTGCGTTTCGTTTGTTATTACAACTCAACACAGAGCAGTTCCGCCGGCGGTTTACCAGTCATCACTACATGTTAATGGGCCGGGTGTTAGTTGCTGTTGGGAAAGACCAGTGTATTTTGTTTGTTTGGGATAGACCAGGTGTGTTTTGCTGGCAGCCTGTAGACCATCTGGTAACAATGATCGCCTGATTAATAACACCTCAGCAAATACAACTATATAAATCATGGCAAGCCATGACCATCGAAGGATCAGATGTTGACGGTTGTAAGTAATGAATAAATCAAATTCACGAGTAAACAAAATCATGAATACAAATATCGCGTTCGCGTTCTGACAGGGCAACAGGTGGGCTTAACCGGCCAGTCACTGGGCGATATTTCTGTAACACGATCATGAGGGGCGGCTTTTTTTAGCCCCCCCCCCCTTTATCTTCGGAAACCAACAACGATCGCGCCTGAACCAAACGGCACCATAGCCCAGTGAAAATTAATCGACGCTATATTAATTTGTGTTTGTCCTAGAGGTCAGTGGTGACGTCCACAGGTCAGGTCAAAGTCAAAATTACAGACAAAATTGAAAGACCATATTTTCCAATTCAAAGCAATTGTTGCATCATGATCACCCATATTGCTCTCAAAAAAAAAAAAAAAAAAAAAAACAAAAAAAAAAAAAAAAAACATGCTATGAAACACATCCAGAATGAGCTAACGGGATTTTTGCAAAATTCAGGTCAAGGTCAGGTCACAAAAGCTCACTATGCCAAAAATTATACGAAAGTTCATGCCAACACATGCTGTACATTTTACGTGTTAGGACACGAAATTGATATCATCTTAACACCATGCATTTAAGTTTGTGAATGAAAGGTCAAGTAAAGGTCAAAGTCATGTCACAAAAGGTCAAAATTTGAAATGATTAATAACAGTAAATCAAATACAATTTCTAGACTGGTTTTGTCTCAGAAATACATGCTGCTCTTTATTTGTCTCGTATCTGGTCCAAAAAAGGTTCAAAAAAATTATTTAATTTCAAAGTTGGACGTCCGAGTTACCCATACCTATAGATGTCATCACTCCGTGGAAAATACTGATATCATTTTGAAATTTGGTATGGTTGTTGAATATGTATAGTTATTTGTACATATATTCCGGTTTTTTGAAAATCTTTGAAACGTTTTGATTTTTTGTCGTTTTCTTCAAAAAAATGTAAATTTTTGGGTATTTTGGGTAAAAAATCGATTTTCTTCAAAAATCTGAGATTAGCCATACTTGTAGCCCATTGACAGCCATCTTCTCCTTTTTATCAGATTCCATTTTGTCTCCATACATTGGCATTCGTACAGTCTCCTAAAGTTGAGCTGATTTTGGTGTCAAAATAACGTGTGTAAGTGGACGTCACTAACTTTCGCTTATCTAAAAAAAATCGGACGAATTTAAAAAAAACTGCACAGGTGGAAAAGATGCGCGGTCATTCACTAAAAGTTTGGCGTTGATAACTTGCATTGTTTCGCTTTAGATATTTTACATATTCTCAGGGGGGGGGCTAAAAAAGCCCCCCCCCCAGGACTGCGGGTTAAGGCCGAGGAAGGCATAACAAAGTATAAAAAAACGCCTATGACTTCTAGGTCTAGCGCGAGACCGTACTTCTTGCCAGTTGCTTAGATCTCTTACCTTTGCTGTGGAAAGCCCAAGCCTCACAGCCTTAACCTTGATGAGGTTCGCTGTTGCCACGTTGGGGTACATTACGGCGAGGCAGCGACTGCAAACAAAAAGAACGCTCAAATTACCTGGCACAATAATGCCATGATATATGGCAACCTCAGCCAACCCAGTTAAACTGAGGTTACAGTCGATACCGATATTTCAGAGAGACAAAATATAAACGATTTTAGACATCTGAACTGGGAAGTTCCGGTTCAGCGTTCAGTAATGCCACGATTGTCTGCTAGGCTAACTATTTCACTTCAGAAAAGTGAGCTTTGTAAAATCCTTCCGGCTAAAGATAATTATTCCTTTAGGTAAAAATCAATTATTTGATGTTTTAGTACAAATAGTGTGTGGTTGATCCTCAAATATTGTCGTTTGAAGGAATATCATATGTGTAATAACAATATTGGCACCAATCTAAAGTCATTTACATGATTGGTAACACATTTCGAACCCAGAACACAAAATTACCTTTAAATACTATTCCCGTAATGTAAGAACGCAATTCGCATAGCTTCAGATTTAAGTAAATGACTTAAACTTATGCTGTTAAATATAACATGATCGTTTCAGGACCAGCATAAAATGTTAACGCTGTATAAACTCTCGCCCTACTCGTGGTCTCCCTCTCGGTGGTCCTAAGGCGACCCCCTGAGGTTTTTAGCATAACTATTTACACCTCCAGCACATCTTTCTGAAATTTTCAGTAGCTGAGTTTACAACAATTATACGTATGCTGTTCAATTTAATTTAAATTGGTTCAGCAGTTTGGAAGATAAGGACGTTTTAGAAACGTCAAGTTGGTAAAAAAAAATGTTTGAATAAAAAACGTAGAAAATAGAGAAGTGTATCAAACTCCAAACAGAGAAACTTGAACACAAAAATGACAGTCTCTTAAAAATGACAATCTCGAATTTCCAAAATATTGTTTTTTTTACCACAAAAATGATAAAAAATTGTTTTGGAAAATTACTACAAAATCAAAAAATTTCAAAGATGCTGAAAACATAACGGAATATATGTGAAAAAAGTATGGGCCAACCAAATTTTAAAGCAATATCTCTATTTTTTACTGAGTGATGGCTCCCTAAGTGTAAGAAGCTCATGACATCATTTTTGTTAATCACTTTTTTACTTTTTGACCAAATACGAACAAATACATATTTTTAGGGTATTCTGAGACAAATCTGGTCTATCAACGCGTATTTTTAACAGGAAAATGCTGGTTCTACTGCGTTGCTCTGATTGTTGCTCCGTGGTTTAGATAGTTAACAGTTTTTTAGAACCCCGCTTAGGACGAAATTGAGAAAAGTAGGTGCGAGGTTAATTAGTCGCATAATTTGCTGAAGTTTGACAGGTACCGACGCAAACAACATAGGGCCGCTTGTAGAATAATAATAACACATTTGCTGGGTATATGTTCGTTCAGCTACAAAATGTGATGCAAATACAATTTCGGGAAGGAAAACAATTAAAATAAATGTCATACTTACCCAAATCCCAATTCAATTAGCATAGGGCTGTTGCTGCTACATCCCTTGTATTAGGTATGTGTGTTGGTATTCCTTAGTGAGCGTAATGTATTTTGTTATAGAACTACGTAAGACTAAGTCTTGGCAGGATCATAGATGAGATGATATATTGATGTGCTGCACGTTTAATAAGATGCAATACTAAATCACTTGTTGCGAGCTTCTCTGAAATATCACAAACAGCTACGCTGCATCAATTTGTTGTTAGCGGCACAGCGTGGCATTACACGGCTCCTATCACCACACCACCACAAAGCCTGTCAGCACAGCTGGTCCGTTCGCCCGGCCCCGGCTGTGGGGGAAGTGACTGGGCGACAATATCGGCCCTGAAGCCGAGGTCAAACACCCTCCCTCTCTGACCCCCTCCTTCAACTTCGCCCGGAATGACCTTCAACAAGTAGCCACCACACACTGGCGTCAACAGCAGGCGCGTGGAAGAGCAGAATTGTGTTGTATGCCGCAGGCCTGACATGAAATTATATAACTTCTGCAGGTCAGCATGTTGCTTACGGTATAGGGTGTAATGGTGTCCAGCGGCTGGTATTCGGTTAGCCGAGTGCAGCGATAAAGAACTATTGCAATTTTGACAGATAGGCGAGTATTTGATAAATATTTAATAGGGACAGTTTTAGAGAAAAGCATTAAAAATGTAGACAGTTGTGACAGTAAAAATGAAGATGGAGAGAAAGGAAAGGGGAAGGGAGATATAGAGAACGCAGGAGCGTAGTTTCTCCAATCAAGTTGAGGGGGCTGAACAGGGCAAATTCGCTTTAAGTACTATAAAAATCCATAAAAATGCATATTTATGCTGGATTTGACCCATTTTCTCGTCCACTTTAAAGGAAATAGTTCACATTGGATTGTTTTTTTCTGATTATATTTTCAAATACATCTTCTTTTCATAATGTCAAAAATAGCCATACATCGCGCCGATTCAGGACAGAAGGGCGTAAATTATTAATCATCAAACAAATATGCGTACTCTCCGGCAACGTTCAACCGCAGCTCACCCAAATCAGCCAATTCGCCAATTGGTCATAGTCGCGTAAGTTACTGTACAGCCCTCTGCCCATCGCTGTTGCGGCCCACAATAGCCTCGGCCCAGGCGTGTGAGGCCCACATTCCTCTCGACAAAAAGTCAAAATATATCTTATTCTCAGCCCAGAAACCTTGCAGTTAGGGGTTTCTCAACCACGGGCTACAAAACTGCTATCTCAGTTCAAAACCAATGTTGAAGGTGAACTATTTCCTTTAAAGGGCTGAAGCCAAATATGGGAGAGCTGGAGCCCCATCAACTGAATAGGAAACTTCAACCCTGAGATAATGAGAGAGAGTGCGAGAGAGAGTGCGAGAGAGAGAGATAGAGAGATAGAGAGATAGAGAGATAGAGAGATAGAGAGATAGAGAGATAGAGAGATGAGAGTAGAGAAATGAGAAGAATAGAGAGCTAGAGAGTAGCGAGATAGCGAGAAGCGAGATAAGCGAGATAGCGAATAGAATAGAGAATAGGCGAGATAGCGAGATGCGAGATGGAAATAGCGAGATAGCGAGTAGCGAGATAGCGGATAGCGAGATAGAGCGAGATAGCGAGATAGCGAGTAGCGAGATAAGCGAGATAGCGAGATTAGCGACGATAGATAGATAGATAGATAGATAGATAGATAGATAGATAGATAGATAGATAGATAGAGAGATAGAGAATAGAGAGATAGAGAGATAGAGATATAGAGAGATAGAGATATAGAGATAGAGATATAGAGAGATAGAGAGATAGAGAGATAGAGAGATAGAGAGATAGAGAATAGAGATAGAGAAAGAGAGACGGAAATTAAGAGAGAAAGAGAGAAAAAGTGGTAGAGTGGAAGAGTGAAAGAGAGAAAGAGAAAAAGAGAAAGAGAGAAAGAGATCAGAATAGATAGAGAGATAGAAGAGATGGAGAGATAGATAGATAGAGAGATAGAGAGATAAAGAGATAAAGAGATAAAGAGATAAAGAGATAAAGAGATAAAGAGATAAAGAGATAGAGACATAGAGACTAGAGACATAGAGGACATAGAGAATAGAGAGCGAAGAGCGAAGAGAGAGAGGAGAGCGAGAGAGAGAGAGCGAGAAGGAGAGAGAGTAGAGAGAGACGTAGAGAGCGGAGAGAGCGAGAGAGCGAGAGAGAGAGCGAGAGAGAGAGCGAGAGAGATAGAGAGAGAGAGAGAGAGAGTAGAGGAGAAGAGAGCAGAGAGAGAGAGAGAGAGAGAAGAGAGAGAGAGAGAGAAGAGGAGAGAGAGAGGAGGAGATAGAGAGAGAGAGAGAGAGAAGAAGAGAGAGAGAGAGAGAGAGAGAGAGGAGAGAGATAGAGAGAGACAGAAGAGAGATAGCGAGAGAAGAGAGGGAGAAAGAGAGCGAGAAAGGCAGATGAGAGAGCGAAGAGAGAGCCGAGAGAAGAGGAGAGAGCGAAGAGAGAGAGAGAGAGAGAGCGAGAGAGAGAGCGAGAGAGAGAGCGAGAGAGAGAGAGCGAGAGAGGAGGAGAAGAGGCGAGCGAGGAGAGCGAGAGGCGGAGGAGAGCGAAGAGCGAGAGGAGAGCGAGAGCGAGAGCGAGAGGGAGGAGAGCGAGAGCGAGAGCGAGCGCGACGAGCGAGAGCGAGAGCGAGAGCGAGAGCGAGAGCGAGAGCGAGAGCGAAGGAAGGAAGCGAGAGCGAGAGCGAGAGCGAGAGGAGGGAGAGCGGAGCGAAGCGAGGCGAGAGCGAGAGCGAGAGCGAGGCGAGAGAGGAGAGCGAGAGCGAAGAGCGGAGAGCGTAGACGAGAGCGGAGCAGAAGCACACCGAAAAAGGAGGAGAGCGAGAGTCGAGAGCTGAGAGGAGAGCGAGAGCGGGAGCGAGAAGCGAGAGCGGAGCGAGAAGCGAGAGCGAGAGGAGAGCGGTGCGATAGGACAACGAAGTAAAACACGTCGCTCTGAGAGCAACACTTGACAAATGATCCCACAATACTTTTTAAGCATCTGTGTCTTATTGTCAGTGTCGCCGATTTCGCAATGCGTGCAAAAGACACTTGTCAGGAAATGTGGTGTGGTGAATCCTAACTTTTTATGTTTCTTGTAAGTCAGGGAATTGTCAGGAATGTAAGTGAAAAATTTGCGCATATAAAGCATTTCAATTTTTCTTGTCGCCATCAAGTAGGTAATGCAACTCGTTAAAGGGAGTTCTGTTTGAATACTATGTGCAGGATTGTAAGCTAGTCTAAGGAGTGCATCTACTGAAACGTACTGGTCGCAATCGATTTTTTAAACAATTATCAAAGTATATCGTCTAGATTTCTACACATAGTTCTAGCGATTGCTGCATGTCTGTAGCTTGAACGAAGGGACATCGGACCCGGTACGACGTTTGTTGTTGTGTTACTCACAGCCGAGCTTGACGTATCAGACAATAGGGAAGCCGTATACGTCATTTCATATTTGTTTCCACTGAACAAATCTATGCTGTTGTCGATGAAACATTTATGCGATCCTCACCGCCGCCAGCCGGAGAACTCGACCTCTGTCTATGATCCTCACCGCCGCCAGCCGGAGACTCTGTCGACCTCTGTCTATGACCCTCACAGCCGCCAGCCGGAGACTCTGTCGACCTCTGGTCTTATGGATCCTACCGCCGCCAGCCGGAGACTCTGTCGACCTCATGTCTATGACCTCCAACCGCCCGCCAGCCGGAGACTCTGTCGTTACCTCTGTCTATGATCCTCCACCGCCGCCAGCCGGAGAACTCTGTCGACCTCTGTCTATGATCCTCACCGCCGCCAGCCGGAGACTCTGTCGACCTCTGTCTATGATCCTCACCGCCGCCAGCCGGAGAACTCTGTCGACCTCTGTCTATTGACCCCGTCTCTGTCTATTGCTGCCAGCCGGAGAACTCGACCTCTGTCTATTGTTTAGTTGCACACAGTGAACAGTATTGAGTTGGTCACAGTGCCGGAGAACTCGACCTCTGGTCTATTGTTTAGTTTTTGTCACCACAGTTGAAACAGTAAATTGAGTGTTGTCCACAGTGCCGGAGAACTCCTCGACCTCCTGTCTATTTGTTTAGTTGGCACACAGTGAACATGTATTGAGTTGGTCACAGTGCCGGAAACTCGACCTCTGTATATTGTTAGTTGCACACCAGTGAACAGTATTGAGTTGGTCACAGTGCCGGAGAACTCCTCGACCTCTGTCTTATTGTTTATTGCAGCACAGTGAAACAGTATTGAGTTGGTCAAAGTGCCGGAGAACTCGACCTCTGTCTATTGTTTAGTTGCACACAGTGAACAGTATTGAAGTTGGTCACAGTGCCGGAGAACTCGACCTCTGTCTATTGTTTAAGGTTGCACACAGTGAACAGTATTGAGTTGGTCACAGTTGCCGGAGAACTCCTCGACCTCTGTCTATTGCTTTAGTTGCACACAGTGAACAGTATTGGAGTTTGGTCACAGTGCCGGAGAACTCGACCTCTGTCTATGTTTAGTTGCACACAGTGAACAGTTTGAGTTGGTCACAGTGCCGGAGAACTCGACCTCTGTCTATTTTGTTTAGTTGCACACAGTGAACAGTAATTGAGTTGGTCACGTGCCAGGAGAACCTTCGACCTCTTGGTCTATTGTTAGTGTGCACACAGTGAAAGTATTGCGGTTGGTCACAGTGCCGGAGAACTCCTCGACCTCTGGTCTATTGTTTAGTTGCACACAGTGAACAGTATTGAGTTTGGTCACAGTGCCGGAGAAAGCTCGACCTCTGTTCTATTGTTTAGTTGCAGCACAGTGAACAGTATTGAAGTTGGTCACAGTGCCGGAGAACTCTCGACCTCTGGTCTATTGTTTAGTTGCAACACAGTGACAGTATTGAGTTGGTCAGCAGTGCCCGGAGAACCTCGACCTCTGTCTATTGTTTAGTTGCCACACGAGTGAACAGTATTGAGTTGGTCACAGTGCCGGAGAACTCCCTCGACCTCTGTCTATTGTTTAGTTGCAACACCAGTGAATCTGCTAATTGAGTTGGTCACAGTGCCGGAGAACTCGACCGTCTGGTCCCTATTGTTTTAGTTTGCAACACCAGTGAACAGTATTGAAGTTGGCACAGTGCCGGAGACTTCCTCGACCTCTGTCTATTGTTTAGTTGCACACAGTGAACAGTATTGAGTTTGGTCACAGTGCCGGGAACTCGACCTCTTGTCTATTGTGTTAGTTGCACACAAGTGAACAGTAATTGAGTTGGTCACAAGTGGCCGGAGAACTCTCGACCTCTGTCCTATTGTTTAGTTGCACACAGTGAACAGTATGAGTTGGTCAACACGTGCCGGAGAACCGACTCTGTCTAATTGTTTAGTTGCATCACAGTGAACAGTATTGAGTGGTCAGCAGTGCCGGAGAACTCCTCGACCGTCTGTCTATTGTTTAGTTGCACACAGTGAACAGTAATTGAGTTTGGTCACAATGCCGGAGAACTCCCTCGGAGCCTCTGTCCTATTGGTTTAGTTGCACACAGTGAACAGTAATTGAGTTGGTCCACTTGTGCCTGGAGAACTCGACCTCTGTCTATTGTTTAGTTGCATCACAGTGAACAGTATTGAGTTGGTCACGAGTGCGGAGAAACTCCTCGACTCTGTCTATTGTTTAGGTTGCACAAGTGAACAGTATTGATTGGTCACAGTGCCGGAGAACTCGACCTCTGTCTAATGTTTTAGTTGCACACAGTGAACAGTAATTGATTGGTCACAGTGCCGGAGAATCTCCTCGACCTCTGTCTATTGTTTAGTTGCACACAGTGAACAGGTATTGAGTTGGTGCACAGTGGCCGGAGAACTCCTCGACCTCTGTCTATTGTTTAGTTGCCACAAGTGGAAACAGTATTGAGTTGGTCACAGTGCCGTGAGAACTCCTCGACCTCTGTCTATTGTTTACGTTTGCACAGCAGTGACAGTATTGAGTTGGTCACAGTGCCGGAGAACTCGACCTCTGTCTATTGTTTAGTTGCACACAGTGAACAGTATTGAGTTGGTCACAGTGCCGATTTCACTGGACATCTCCCCGCCGCCCACCACCCAGCCCCGGGCGATGTGTGTCACCAGGAGGCCGGTCAGCAGAGGCGCAGCCAGCACCGGCCACCGAGGGAGGCGTGCCCGCTTCTGCACGGGCGACCCCAAGCCCAGCCGCCGACGCCGGAACCGCCGGGTCACCGTGCCAGCACGAGACGGTCACTGCGACTTGGCAGGCCCCGACCCGCCGCGCTGTGGCGTATTATTGTCTCCTGTCTCGATGCTGATAGCGACTGCTATCTTTGCTACCTGCAGCAGTTTTTAAAAGCGCCACTTCTTCAGTCATCACAGTTTGTGTGACAAACTTTGTCCGTGTTCTTTTGCGTGACGATCCTCGAAAACTGTGCATGGAGCCTCAGGCTATGAGCTGCTGCTGACATCACAATGACGTCTGCATGTCGCCGTATTGTGTTATGTACCGCGCGACCTGTGATGCGGTAGTCGGTACAGTTCAACGCCCTCGAGCAGAACGTCATAACTTCCCCCAAAGCTTCCCATCCTCCTGTCGCTGACTGGTCAACGTTCTTACAATCCTAATGTCGCAAAGAACACGACCTTTATAATATGTGAGAACTTAGAGGAACACCAATAGCACCACTGTAATTAAGATTAAATGAGGCAACACATAATTCCCTTGACCTGACTTGACCCCTGACCTGACCTGACCCCTGACCTGACCCCTGACCTGACCTGACCCCTGACCTGACCCCTGACCTGACCTGACTGGACCTGACCCTGAACCTGACCCTAGACCTGACCCCTGACCTGACCCTGATCTGACCTCTGATCTGACCCCTGACCTGACCCCTGACCTGAACCCTGATCTGACCCTGACCTGACCCCTGACCTGACCCCTGACCTGACCCCACTGAACCTGACCCTGACCTGACCCGCCCTGACCTGACCCTGACCTGACCCCTGACCTGACCGTGACCTGCCCTGAACCTGACCCCTGACTCTGACCCGTGACCTGACCCCTGACCTGACCCGCTGACCTGACCCCTGACCTGACCCCTGACCTGACCCCCTGACCTGACCCTGCCTGACCCCTTGACCTGACCCCTGAACCTGACCCTGACGCTGACCCCTGACCCTGACCCCTTGACCTGACCCCTGACCTGACCCGTGAACTGACCCTGACCTGACGCCTGAACGCTGACCCGTGACCTGACCCCTGACCCTGACCCGTGACCTGACCCCCTGACCTGACCGCCTGACCTGACCCCTGAACCTGACCCCTGACCTGACCCGTGACCTGACCCCTGACCTGACCCGTGACCTGACCCCTGACCACGTGACACGGCTGACGTTTGCCGACAGGTGATGTGTGTGCAGTACTGGCCGTCACAGCCGGACAAGGAGGAACTGTACGGCACCATCCGTGTCACCGTCCTCAAGGAGGAGCAGCTGGCCAACTTTGTCATCCGCAGCATCCGACTTCGCCAGGGCTCCGAGGTACGTACTTACGATGATCCATCGCTGTTTGTTTCGTTTGTATTAACACAGCCACTGGCCTGCAGTGTAGTGATGCATCGCTCCCCGGAGCCCCCAGTGGGATGCCAGGCCGGTGTCAGAAACACGAGGTCGGCAATTTATCCGAGAGTTATTTATAAATTTAAAAATGAAATAACAAGTTTGCATCAAAAGCAATCATGGATATAACTTTGTATGAGGTTGGTGTGGAAGGCTCCACACCAACTTATTATAGGAGAGACGCAATTTTGATCATCCAATGGTTTTTTTGGGAGCCGTGTGTACATTTAGACTGTCCTTTTATAAATAACAATTCAATTTTGCACCATTTAAAAGACGATTGGACGAAATCCGGGGAAAAAACAATCCGATGACATCAATGACAATCCACACCAACTTTGAAAACGTTTCTACATCCATAAAAGCAATAATAGCCGTTTTCATGATGGCTTATTTTGCGCGAAATGTTTTAAAACATTTTAAAATGTTTTGAAATGTTTAGTTGTAGCCGCTTTCACGATGGAGCTAATTTGCGAAAAAAATGTTTGTAACCCTTGCCCTAACGGCACCGTAGAGGCAAAGGTTAACACATTTATCGCAAATTTGTCCATCGTGAAGACGGCTACTACTGAAACATTTTAAAACATTTTAAAATGTCTTAAAATATTTCGCGCAAAATAAGCCATCGTGAAAACGGCTAATAGGATAGATTGCGCTTGAGTACCTTAATAAAATATTCCCTAACTAGAATACAAGGTAAAATATTAATGCTTTAATTTTGCAACAACCAATACGATTAATGAACTAAACATTGCAAGCCAACACATTCGTCTTCTAGGCTGCAACTCCGCACAACTTTGTTAAACGTTGGACACTGTCATCCCCTCAACAGCGGCTGAAAGGTGACGGCTTAGGACGGTGAAAACATTCGATGTGTTAAACTTGGCATCGTGGCAGGCCGTGTCTCGCTGATGTTTGTATCAGATCTGCAGTTAACAGACGCTGTAACGTATGAGGAGACTGCTGACTCCGGTTGCAGGGCCTCTCAGTGCACCGGCGATAACAACGACAGCTGGCTGCAGATCTGTCAAAGCAAACAATCAGACTAGCACGGGGGAGGAGAGAAGACGTTTGTCTAGGCACAGGCTCGCCAAGTGAATACAGGCTCTTATACCGATACAAATAGAACGTACAAACATGAAACCTGAAATAGATCGTAAGACAGATATAGAAGGCCCCTCGTTGCTTCGCGTTTAACTTGCCTTCAGAGCTATCAGCTATGGAAAGAGAGAACTTGTGTTTAACTTCTCACGAGATCCAGTATAGTGAGTGGCCAGCTGTGAGCAAGCTGACAAGGTTCTCACGTAAGTCATATTGGAGTACCATATCATATCAACCATATCGCGAGTAAATTGAGTCCTTATATTGTGTAATGTGTGCTGTGTATTGCCTATACTGTAACTTGCAGATGCCATCTGATTGCAATGTGTGTTTTGCCGCAGGAGAGGTCTCTTCTTCAGCTGCACTACACGGAATGGCCTTGTCACTCGTGCCCGTTCTCCAATGCCATCCTCGAGTTCCGGAGACGTATTCGCATCTGCCTCAATAACCGTGTACCAGACCTGGACGGCCCCACCATAGTTCACTGCAGGTTAGCTACCTACCGTCAACATACATGGGTTTCTCTACTTGATTATAAAATAAACAAGCAAACAAACAATACATTGGAATCAGTCTGAGCGGGAATATTTGTGTAACATGGCTCTGTGCTGCTGCCAGGTGAAAAGTGCGTGTAAGTGATCAATACCAGCATTCGTCCAATGACCGTTGTTGTCATGCTTGTTTGTGACAATCGGCAGTGCAAAGAAAAAACCGTGTATGTCACGGTTTTCGGGGAGTGGAGATACGTGGTTCTTCTTTTGTACATCATATCTTATCGACGTTTCATTTTTACGAGGTGCTGTTTGAAAGCGAGCACCGCGCAGAAATATAGTATTCTTCATGGCTTCGAGCGGAAGATAAGGATATCTTTTCCAAGCGTGTGACTGAAAAACCGAGCGACGAAGGAGCGAGGTTTTGTCAGGACACGCGCGGAAAAGATTTCCTATCTTCACGAGGGAAACATGAAAGAATTCTATATCTTTCTAGGTAGAGATTTTGATTCAGTCTAGTTCAAGTTCAGCACTTCGATTTTTTCCGAAACGAAACTCGAGTGACCTTATCTTGCATCTCAGAGGGATGCCAAATATAACACGATTATTTCACTTTATCGTTGAACGAAGCCATTAAACATTTTTATCTTTGCATCTCAGAGGAGTGCAAAGATACAAATATTCCTGTACTGCAGACCCAATGGAAAATCAAACTCTACTAGAAATATTAAATTATTCGCCATGCTGGAGGCGTTGGAAGCGTTGAAAGCGCTACAGCGTCATAAATACGTAGTCGATGTTTAATGTAAGCAAATCACTTGTGACGTCACAGTTTCCCACTGGAGTTGTCGGCCAAACGAGCGAGCTTAGCGTCCTTGATGCTGTCTTCAGTGTAGTTAATGAGATCGTTCCATGATTATATCGCACTTCAGAAGGGTTCAGGGTTCTATTTGAATCGAACAATATAACATTCCTTGGGTGTCTGGTTTAGCTCCTTTCAAGTACAAACATGTTAAGTCATATTATTTTTAATGTCTTTCATTTTACACTTACTTTCCCATTGGAACGTAAAGAAGATTTGTGCATGTTTGGTTTAACGAAAATTAAAACACAATGCCTTGGCTTGCATTGTTTACGGTCAATATTTCGATTTTACAAATGTGATGACAATCATTTTATGGCAATTGCGGGAAATGTCTTCTGGGACTACTTTGTGTTTAGCCTAGGCCTAAAATAGATGGTGTGACGTCATCACAGCAGCGCGTCATCAGCCCTATTCTCCTCACAGTTTACGGTCGACAGCGACTGAAACACTTTTAACGTCTGATTCACCGGATCGTCTTTGATGGACTCATCATGTTGATCACAGCATCAACCAAACAAGCGCAAGTGAAAAATCGAGGAATTATGTAACATAAATCCGGAATCCTTTGCCTGTTCGAAAATTGGGTGTTATTTTCGTCATGATTCACAAATATCCGTAATTATCCCTCAGTTTGCGTCGCTTGTTATATTCACATATGCAGGACTCTCCACACATGGCCTGTGTTCCCCCTCCATCTAATAAGCTCATGTCCCGTTCCGCCGCTTTCTCATTTTCTCCTGCGCCGCTAAGCTCCCCCCCCACCCCCCGCAGTGACGGTGCGGGTCGGTCGGGCGTGTTTCTGGCCATTGATGCCAACATCGAGCTGGCCGAGGAGGACGGCTTGTTCGACATCTACGGCTACCTGAAGAAGATCCGTCAGGCGCGCCGGGGACTCATCGAGACCGTGGTAAGCACGCTCCAAACAGGTGCCAGACCCGTGTCAGACAGACAGATTGGCCCTGAGCTCATCCAATGACGCCAAGTGTTTTGACCGTAGTAATTAAGTACCAAGCCGGATGCAATGCGCTTTATCTCAGTTTGGATATCGCCCTATTCTGATTCTTATCGAGCGCTCTCTCAATGATAATGCAGAAATTGGTACCTCCGCAGCGATTTGTCCAAATGCAAACCAAATACTGAACACATTGTCTTTGAAAGACCTACGTACGAAAATTAATCTCACTGATCCTTGTAAAACTGATAGGCTCCCTAGTCCCTATAAATGTATGCATGGACGAGTCGAATGATTCAGGTTCGTCATGGATGAGACGCGTAGCGTCGAGTCTATACGCAACCCAAGTCCTACGTCACGGGCGTAAACAACTGACGACGTAATGTTAAAGGCCATAGGCCGTATGTTGTTCCTCAATTTATCGGAAAACGGCTGAGAACTTAGCTATGTGAGATACATCACGTATTCACGTGAACGAAGGATATTTACTTTATTTTTTGAAAAAAATAAAAAGGTGCACTTATTGTAAGAATTAAGATAATTTAAGCAAAGAATAAGACACTTTACGTTCCTGGCGCACTTGTGACAAAACATTACCCTTCATAGCGTTTGAGTTTTCAGCCGTTACTACGTCTTCAAATGACGTCATTTTACGTATCACTGTTGATTTGTTCATATTATAGTTGTTTTTGTCACGTATTTGCATTAAATATAGCTAAATCAAATAGAACAAAGGCAAAAAGGTCTCTATTTTATGCTTCAAGGAAAGTTACAAAAAATTATGACGTAAGAGAATCACTCTAACACGAATTACGAAGCAGCGTTAGCTTTAAACTAGCTTTAAAACCTCTTTAAAAATGATAAAAATTAGTCTGATCCATTCCGCGGCCTTTCAATGCTAAGTTCAACTTTATTTAACGGAAAAAACGTCT
Organism: Semibalanus balanoides; assembly: GCA_014673585.1. Lineage (NCBI taxonomy): Eukaryota > Metazoa > Arthropoda > Thecostraca > Balanomorpha > Balanidae > Semibalanus > Semibalanus balanoides. The sequence goes on from VOPJ01007979.1 coordinate 55,244, forward strand.
GATTTGCTGTGTCTATGGCCTTTTAACACTACGCAGTCAGTTGTGTACGCCCGGCCGTCAGCTTATTATGTCAAATGACGTCACGACTTGGGATGCGTATTATATGACGAACTTCATCATTGGAAGAGGACATTAAATTATTTTTCATGCAACTCAACAATTAAATTCATTTTTTCAAGAGTTAAAAAACCTCGTCTATAGGTCAGCATCCAATGACCCAAAGAGGATCACCTACTTTGAGGTTATTCAACTGCCCATCATCACATCCATGGTCCAAGAGATCATGACGAGATTCGATCAATAGGCAGTTACAGATGAAAACGAGTCGCTATGAAACATGATCTTTCAGCTGCATGATAATCTATGACCATCAGCACCCAGCCAATGTTTTACCGCCTCCGCGTCCGCCGCGCATTCCGACCGGGGCCACCGTGACGTATAGCCACGCCCACTGCCGTGACGTATAGCCACG